>JAEIIJ010017030.1:8241-55433 GCA_018904815.1 Drosophila ogumai | reverse complement strand
CTACGCTTAACAAATCTGCATACTTAATTTAATTTTAATATTTATCTTTAATTTTATATATTAAGTTTTTGAAAAGTAAAGGTCAAAATATCAAAAATAGATGTCTTTTAAAATTCATAACTCAGCCAAAAATGCATTAAATTCCATTCGGAAAGCGTTTTTGTATCATGGCCGCCAGTTCGAAAAACGTGGTTTCGAGATAAACGCGTTGAAAGTTTTACCTCCTCTAAGTCGGCCGGCTCGGAGGCTTAAAACTTTTAAACTATTACGTATTTCGATTTGCCGTTTTAGTATGATATTCTAGACACTTATAACTATCAAAAAATGCAAAAAAAAGTCTAAAAAATAAATTGCTCAATGAGAACCCCCTTAAAAAGAATTTTCAGTCGCTTGCTGCTGATTCTCCTCCCGTACTATTGATGGATTTGTACTGAAAATGTTAATATTATTGCCTGGTTTTCAGCCACAACAACAAAAAAACTGTTTGTCCATTGCCAACTCTGTTTATTTAACAAAAACCCAAAAAATGAACAAAAACGATAAAACAATAACTGTAATTAAAAGAAATTTAAATGTTTACGACCATCGCTCTGGACGGAAATTTGAAAGGCTGCACCAGTAGTTAAATTGCGTTTTTATGATGTCCTCGGACCCAAGAATTTCCTCTGGCTTCGACAGGTCAAAGGGCAGACCTATTTCAATGGGTATTCTGCGCAGCATGTTCTTGTTGGCCTGCTCCCGGCGCACCTGGTCAGCGATGCACTGGACTACTTCCTTGGTGGGCTGCCCGTAGCCAAAGATACTCACGTGGCTGAGCCGGGGACAGGATATGAACAGGTCCAGGATGGCAGCATCGCTTTTGCCCTTGTAGTTAAAGCAGATTTGCTCCAGCTTCTTGAGATTGGAGAACTCCCTCAGCACAGACTCCTTGACGCCATACCAGATGGGCAGGATCAGCGTGCGCAGGCCGATTAACTTGGCAATTTGGGACAGTTGCTCCCTGGGCAGAGGATTGGCGCAATCAAATTCTAGATACTCGAGGAGCTCTGCCTTGTGCAGCACCAGTTTTTCGGTGAGCTGTGCTCCTGTGGTATTTATGCCGTTCTTCGAGTGTATGGTTAGGCTCTTGAGGCTGGGCAGTTGTACCAGGACCTCGCACTTGCTGTCCTCGCAAGGCGATAGCCTGAGCATTTCCAGCTTGGGACAACAGTTCTTGTTGACAATGGTTTGGCACATCTTGTTCGTGACTCTGACATCGCCCAGATTAAGCTTTCGCAGCTCGGAAAAGTGCTTGAGTATCCTTGGCAAGTTCTGCACGCGGAAGCACTTGCCCAAGTCCAACTTCTGGATGGTGGTGGGCAGGGTAAGCATGGTGTCCATGGACAGGACTTTGCGCCCCAAATAAAGGGAGATCAGATTGCGGCAGTAGACTGGAATGAAGCGGAACCGCTCGTCAGAGTCCATCATGGGCAACATGCACTCCAGGTCCTCTATCTGTCCGCCAGATAATTGGTAAAAGACCCGAATGTCCCACAGAGTCAACTTGTAAAGGTCCTGGATAGCCCCGCTGCACAAATGGCAAATGTCTGCAATGTCCCATTGATTCATTCTGAAGAACTGGCGAGTATTCACGGAGGAGTACAGCCGGGCGGTGGCCATTTGGTAGATAGCCCGGAAGCGCTGGCAGGTCCTGGCGAAGCGCAGCCTATCGCGCAGCTTTAGAAACGGCAGGATGTCCAGCCAGCAGTCGTTACTTAGCTTCAGAATGGAAGCCTCCTGTGGCTGCTCCTGCTTCTTTCCGTAGGCATCCGGCTGAAGCCAACTATAGCTGGGCTTCACCATGAACTGGTTGCCGTCTAAAGAGTGTGTAGGAATTTCCAAGGCTCTAGGGAAAATAAATTGGAATTTCAAGGTTCATAGGAAAAAATCTCCCTTACCTGGCTGCATCCTTGGGGTTGGCAAACAACACCTCGCCAGCCACACAGGGCACTGGGTTCCTCGACTCCCTGACCACCTGAATACCTGACACTCGGCCGAATTTACTAAAATATCTCATTAAAATGTCCTCCGTTAGCTGCAAAAAATATAAAAAATCAACTCAAGACCAGACTCAATCAAAAGGGAGACTGTACCTGCAGAGGCACCGAAGAAAAGTGCAACTTTTTAATCGAAATATCATCCTCTGTGTAGGCAACCAAGTCACGAATGTAAAAGCTTCTACCTACTAAAGGAAGAGGGTTCCACTCTTGAGACCTAGCATAAGTCTGGGAATGTCTTTTAACTTACATGGCTTCAAGAAAAGGCCGCACATGTTGCTCATCTTCCTGGCTTTTATAAGAAAATTTACGAATACAAAATTAAAGGAATACTGTAACTAGTACTGAAAACTAAAATTGTAAACTGATTACTGATGTTTTCCACATGATAATACTACTGGAAACACAAAGATGCCTATGAATAAAGGTCAGGGATCGTAGTACTTAACAAATTATAATATGTATAAATTATAATATGTAATAAAAATTATATTAATTCTTATTATTCATCTTCATTTCATTCACTCTTAACAACAACGATAAAAAGCACCGGAAACCTAGGATCTTCCAGGAAAAACTGGCAGTTATTTCAATTAATTTATTAAATTTCGAATTGAATAATTTTTTAAATTTCCCTTTATACTATATACTTTAAGATATATTTATAAAACAATTGAAAGCAACAAGGATTTTTGAGAGCGCCCCTTTTTATGTGGAATGTATCTACACTTCATAGTCGCAAATGTCTCCAGCTCCCCACCTAATTTGTTGATTTAAAAGAAAATATTTAATCTTTAAAGTAACCGTAAAAGCCATTTCCTATTATTAATTTTAATTTAATAATTTCAAATTAAAAAAATTTCTAGCTACCGCTACATGAAGTTCTTTCGTCGGTATTAATCACTTCAGTTCGTTATGGTCACACTGCTGCCGGCCTTTTTTTTTTACAGCTATGCAATTTGTTTTTGTGCCATTTATGCCCTGATCCTGATTATCCTTTTGTCGAAATGCGTCCGCCTAATGCGCACCTGCTCCTCCTCGCTGTCCTGCCTCACCTGCTGACCGTGCAGGGAACCCTCTCCCCCGACAGCCAGAAATCAAAGGGCAAAAAGGAACCAAGTGTGCTGCGTGGCCCCCAAGACAACGATGTCTTCGACCTGGGACTGGTGAACCCGGAACCCCTGGCCAAGGACATCCTGGCGAATCATAGGGCGTACTTCAAGGAGACGGGATTGAGGCGCTTCAATGGCACTACCTTGGGCTATGTGACACCGGTGAGTAGGAGACCACATCTCGGATTTTTTCAGCAAATAATTGTTTACTTTATTTCGCAGTGGAACTCCCATGGCTATGATGTGGCCAAGATGTTTGCCAAGAAGTTCGACATCATCTCGCCGGTGTGGCTGCAGGTGGTGAAGCAGGGCAACAGCTATGCCATGGCCGGTACCCATGACATTGACGCCGGCTGGCTGACCGATGTCCGCAGGAAGGGAAAACTGGCCCACAATCAGCGGACGGTGAAGGGTATACCTGAAGCCGGATAAATAAGTTAATCCCTGAACTTAATCCTTGTGGTTTTCAGTGTTTCCCCGCTTTATATTCGATCACTTTACTGATCGCGACATCAAGCTGCTGCTCAGCGATGCCCAGGAAAGAACCAAGGTCAACGAGGTGCTGATTAAGTGCTGCAAGGACAATGGCTTCGATGGGCTGGTCCTGGAAGTGTGGTCTCAGCTGGCAGGGCGTATAGATGACAAGATCCTCTACGCCTTGGTTCTGCAAATGGGTGGGTTTTCCGTTGATGTTTCTATATTACCTCCAGTTCATCCTCTTTTTTTTCTTGCTCCTTAGCCAAGGAGTTCCAGAAGCAACAGCTGCGCCTTATCCTGGTCGTTCCTCCCTTTCGCAAGGACACGGGCAATCTTTTTGGGGAAAAGCACATGGACAAGCTGTACAAGCACATATTCGCCTTCTCGCTGATGACCTATGACTTCTCCAGCGTCCAGCGTCCCGGAGCCAATGCTCCTCTGTACTTTGTGCGCAAGGCGGTGGAGACCATTGCCCCACAAGGATGTCCCGATATGGAGGCAAAGCGGGCCAAGATTCTGCTGGGCCTGAATATGTATGGCAATGATTACACGCCCGATGGCGGCGGACCCATCACCTTCTCCCAGTACTTGGACCTGGTCAAGCATGTGAAGAAGCACTTGACCTACGACGAGCGGGATGTGGAGAACTTCTTTGAAGTCAAGTGAGTTTTTATAATAGTTTTTTTGTAAGGAGCTGAGTGCTATGTTTCTTTACAGAAACGCAGACGGTCGCCACATTGTGTTCTATCCCACTTTGTACTCCATCAATGAGCGCATCAAGCTGGCCCAGGAGCTGGGCACTGGGATTTCCATTTGGGAACTGGGCCAGGGACTGAACTATTTCTACGATCTCTTTTAAAGTAGCTTTTAGGGGGCATGCAATGCACAAGCAACAAATATTCCAGAATAAACTGTCCGCTAAAGTGGCAAAAGCTTGTAATTTTATTTAAAAATAAAGAATATCTTAAAAAATTACTGTCTTATTTATTTATTTAATTAAATAGTTTATTTTTATTTTATTTATTATTTTTTTTGTTTATTTATTATATATTTATATATTTTTAGTTTATAATTTCAGAAAGCCGAGATTTGTATACCCTTGCAGTTTTCCATAGGATCATGGCATCGTATCGAAAATCGTTCATAACTAAGCCAAAAAACCATCAAATTTAATTCGGAAAGCTTTTCTATGCTAGTTTTTTCTAGGTTAACAAATCTGCATACAAAATTTTTAATTTTAAGAAATTAAAATTTTTGCCATTTTTGAGAATTTTAATGATGTAACCCCTTATAAAATTTGGGAAAAATGGCGAAAAACTGTTTTTTTTCAGAACATGGCTAGAAAGATGCGCCTGTTAATTCTGAGCAATAATATATATGGTTTATAGGGTCGGAAATGAGTATTTCACAAAACAAAATTATAATACCCCTAAAGGAGAACAGAATTATTTGAATTTTTAACATGGATATTTTCCATATTTTGTATGATATTTTTTTTAAACAATCAAACTTGATGCATTAGCTGATATCTCCTCACTAGTTATTTTTAACATATTTAAGTAAGTTTTAAAATTAGTTTTCAAATGTAACCAAATTTTCCGAAATTGTATAACAGTTTTGGTATTTGTCTGGTTTATTCCTCAGACTCCTTTTGGTATTTTTTCGACGGTCGAGTTGCGGTCATACCACTAGGCCATAGTAAACAAAGTTTATTATTTTGCTGTTATTGTAACTGTTAGAATTGCCCAAAAATGTGCTTAATTCGCAAAATAAGAGTGTTTTCCCTTCTGTACAAGTGAAACTTAAAGCTAAATAAGTATATATACAACCAAGACCCCATTCTGCAAGAGAATAAGAGGTTAATACCACAAATATTGAGCAATCAAAATGCGATGGCTGTACGCCTGCTTTGTGATCGTGCTCTGCGCTTTGATCTTTTGCGAATATGTGGCCGACTTTGTGGTTCTGCAAAAGTGCAAATGGCCGGAGATTAAGCGAAAGAAGTACGTGGACGATCCACTGCGAGCCATGATTATAGCGGATCCCCATCTCCTGGGACCACATCGCGGTCACTGGCTGGACAAGCTGTACCGGGAATGGCATATGACGCGAGCTTTCCGGGCGGCATCGCGGCTTTTTCAGCCAGATGTTGTTTTTGTGCTCGGCGATTTGTTCGATGAGGGCGATATGGTGAGCGATAAGCAGTTCCAGGAATATGTGTGGCGGTACTTGAAGATGTTCCACCTTCCGCCGGGTATACCGCTTATCAGCATTGTGGGTAACCATGACGTCGGCTTTCACTACAAGTAGGTATCCAGGACAAACTAATTCCTCCAAGAATCCCAACTAAAACTACCCCTAATCTTCCAGAATGCATCCCTTCTTCATGGTGCGCTTCGAGAACTATCTGAACAACTCGCTGGTGAACCTGTACACCATCAAGCAGATTCACTTTGTCCTGATCAACTCAATGGCCATGGAAGCGGATGGCTGCATGTTTTGTGCGCAGGCCGAGGAGCAGCTGAAGAACATCTCGCGCACTCTCCACTGCATGAAGTATCCGCTGGAGGCGGAGTGCGCCAGGACGCGGCGCCATCCCTATAGCCAGCCCATCCTCCTCCAGCACTTTCCCACATACCGGGTCTCGGATGCCGCGTGCCAGGAGCACGATGCTCCCTTTATCGAGGGCTTTCGCGAGCGCTTCCACGTTCTGTCCAAGGATGCCACGGACATGCTGGGTGACCTTCTCAAGCCGAGACTGGCCTTTGCGGGCCATTCGCATCACTATTGCCACAGCGTCAATCGATTGGGCATTAACGAGTACACGGTGGCGTCCTTCAGCTGGCGAAACAAGGTCAATCCCAGCTTCATGCTGGTGGGTACACATCGAGAAGGTAATCTTAAAACTAAGACTAATCCTGTGGTCTTTCCGTTAGGCCACTATAACCCCCGATGACTACGTGGTGGCCAAGTGCAAAATGCTGCCGCAGCAGTTCGTCTTTAACAGCTACCTAAGTGCTGGCACCCTCTGCCTTGTTGTCATTGCGTTCCGGCTGCGCCAGTGCCTCGTGAGGGCCCAGATCTCGCCAGATCCGCGGAAGGACAACTAGTTAGTAGAGAAAGTATACCAAGTGCATCCTCTTTTGTGATTTACGCCCGAATAGGGCATAGTTTAGAGACTAGACACAGCCAGATTAAAGATTCCAGAACCATAAGACCACTGTCATATCATTCCTGCTGCTAAAAAATAGTTTATTATTCACATGGAGCATGCCAGGACATCGTGTACGGTATATTTATTGAATTTATCACAGACAAAATGCTTGCAAAGTCACACGGAATACACAGTCTGCTGAGGACAACAAATGCCAAAGAATCATGCTTGCAGCTTGGGCTGGAAATTGGATATAAGAACGCGAACAACAGAACCCTTAAATAAAGCTAACGTTATAATACAATAATTACCCTACGCAGATTCATAGGTTCCTGTACTTCGGTTTCAATAGACTACAGACTAGGCTACGTTTATATTTAACTACAACTACTAACTAGACCAACAAGTCGGGGTTCTGTGGAATATTTATACAGGAGCTTAGGTTCCCTTTGGCTTGGCACAGGAAGTAAGGGTATCCCTAGGGTTACAAGAGGTTTTTGTGGCGGCTCTCGAAGCACTCCTTTGGAAGAAACCTGAAAATAAAGCTTACATTACCTTAATCACAGATATCTCTATAGCACTCACCTATGAATCACCGGCGATATTAGATCCGGATCGAGCGTCTTGGTATTCGTGGGCTTGGTCACCAGGGAAACCAACGCCCCCACAACAATTACCGTTGACACACCAATGGGGTTTATCCAGTGGTAGGACAGACGATACAGCGGAAACACCTGCTCCTCGTCCACCCACATGCTCTCGGGTAGCGTGACATTGCCCACACATCCCTCCACGGAGACGGGCAGCTTCTGGGAGTTCAACTCCCCCGCAGCAATGGTGAACTGCGTGCCAAAGGATATCCAGCCGGCGAGCAAGGCACTGGCAATGCCACCCACAGCAGTGCCCACGGTATTGGCCCAGGGAACGAGCATTCCCAGAGTGAACAGGCCAAAAGTGGTCCCAGCTGCGATGGCTGTCATTGAAGTGCAAATGCTCAGGATTCCGCTCAGTTGCTCCAGGACAAAGACCAGTGACAGGGCCACAATGCCAAGCACAATAATCGTGGACTTGACCAGAATGGTAGAGGCCCTCTCACTGGGCTGCATCTTGAAGCAGCCCCGAACGATATCCTCCAGAATTACCAAGGACGTGGAGTTTAGCACCACGGAAAGTGAGCTCAAGGCAGCTCCGAAGATGCCAGCAATAAACAAGCCGGGCATTCCGTAGATGTGACCCACACTTTGCATCACAAACAGCGGCAGGAGTTGATCGTCATGCTGAGGGGGAAAGAAGGTTAAGCTGGATTATAACACAAGTAACAACGCACCGTTATCATTCCTGCACTGAGGGGATCGCAGTCCTTGTACATCTCAAAGATCAGCAGTCCCACATAGCAGCAAACGGAGACAAAGGCCGTCACGCCAATAGTAAATATAGCCATGGAAGCCCGAGCCTTTTTCAGCGAGGGCAGCGACATGTAACGCTGCACCATGGTCTGATTCACCGCATTAAAGGAGGTCCAATAGGAGAAGCCACCGATGAGGACACTCCACACGGTGTGGCGGACATAAGGCGAGGGATTTGTATTGTTAAAAATCAACCGTCCACCTTTGGCCGCATCATCAAAAAGGACATCCAGGCCATTGGCATAAATTGTGGCCAAAACCGCCACGGCCATAACGGATACAAACATGACCATGGTTTGCCAGGCATCCGTATGGACCACAGCCTTGATGCCTCCCTAAAAAAAAGTGGTTTATAAACGTGATTGAGGTTCAAGTTAAGACCCGTGAAACCTACCACAAAGGTGTAGAAAACACAAACGACCACAATCACCACTGCAATCACATGTAGATTAATGCCAGAAACTGAAAGATAAGCCCAAGATTAGCGGGGAATTTAAATTAAATGTAAGGACTTACCCTGATTGAGAGCTATAGCGGGCACATAAACGATAAAGGGAAGAAAAAGGATCTGCAATCAAGCCAAGAATAAGATTTGTTTACCTTTTAAGTTAAAGGTTTAAGAATAATAAAGGTCTCACCTCATCCAGTATAAACATAAACGATGCTATGCTTCTTATTACCGAGTGAAATCGCATCTCCAGGTACTAAAAAATAAATTAGACTTTAAAACAGCAATAAAAAACAATTACTTTACATTTTCCTAGCAACTAATTCCCCCTAACCCACTTGTCAAGTGGCAACCGAACTGAAACACTTTGTAATTAATCATATCGGTTCCATGTCGCAACAAGTGGGCGAGACCAAAGTCCAAGAAATTCCACTTGAGTAAGGGGTCTCCGCCGGTTCTCAGTTAATTAAAATGTTCACTACGCTTGCCGTTTGAATTCCATTGATTGGCAAATGAGGAGAGAAAGAGCGGGTGATAAAAGGGGGGCAGGAAGTAAACATAGTCTAGAAAGTATCTGAGTTATTAAAAACAAGAGGGAGGAGAGCGAAAGTCCTATATCGCAAAAAATATATTCAGGTTTTATATAATACAATTTTGAATATTTAAAAAGGTATTTGCCGCCATAAAAGGGGCAAGAAATAAACATATTTAAGAAAGATATATATCAGTCTTATCAAAAACAAGAGGGAGGAAAGGAAAAGTCCCTCATGATATCGGGAAAAATAATAAACCTAATATTACCTAGAAAATGTTCTATAATATTTTGAATATTAAAAAAGGTATTCCTATCCTATACCTATCCAAATAATTTTACTACTTTAAGTAGTTCACCATATTTTATATACCTTCTTTAGCACTAGAAAACCCTCAATTAATTAAGGTTGTAAATAAATCAAATCGATTTCAAGTAGTTTATGAATGACGTCCTACCTCATACGAAGAGCCCACTTGGAGAGCCGCAAACACGGGTATATAGACGTAGGAGACGGCAATTCCTTGGAGCACTATTGCTATGGCTATAAACCAATATTGCGTGCCATAATTGTAGATTTCCGAGGTGGTGCCCAGTATCGTGACGCCCGATATATAGCTGGGGAGATAGATGGTGATTACAGGTTCAGATTTTTGCTGTTGCGGGGAGTCATAATGTGAAACCCACCTGGCTATCAGGCTCATAGCCACTGGGAACACTTTCAGATTGCGTGATCCCAGCAGATACTCGCTCATCTTCTCCGATCCGAAATCATTCTTTCGTCTCTGCGGCGTACCGTTGGTGGTGGGTAAGGTGGGTTCCGTCTCCTCTAGCTGCTTCTTGCTCTTCCTAAAATTAACGCAAATCAGTTGGCAATGGCATCGGGCTGGGTTCAAGGTTCAAAGGCGACTCACTTTATGCATCCAAAATAGATGCCGGTGCCGGTGGACAATACGACCATGCCCAGGAAGACAATGTAGTCAATGCTACCGAAGCGGTAGCTATCCATAGGGGTTGTCGTCTCCATCTGTATTAGAATTTTATAATTAAAATATTTAAAAATATTTACTACCTTAAGTTTTTATGCATCCCTAAAGATCGCTATATTTTATGACCCTATTAACTTGAAATATCTTTATGGCTGTGTGACCGTAAAGTTGGGTAAGAATTGTTATTTGATATGGACCTATTACAACTGGCACAGAGATTCCCAATCTCGGATCCATCTGTGTGAACAAGTGCGCGAAATGAACTCTGGGATTATGAGTATAAAATGGTAATTGCTGTAGGCTATCTGCAGTGAGTAATAAACCTAAAATGAGACCGTTTCCAAAGTAATGCTTATCATGTTGCCATTAACAATTATCTCAAGTCGTTTAGTTGTATATTAACCCAAAATAAAATCTTCTATATCAGCTCAATTCACATGTTTCGGTCATTCCCCTATCAAAGTACTTCGGATTTAATCGGAGCAGGTGGAGAGACTTTAGCCTCTAAACCCACAGCAAAGGACTCCCAGCGGAGTCATGGGAATTGTCAGGTCTTATCACCAGATGACAGCCCAATATTCATCAAATCACGTCGAAATGTCAGAGACTTTAACTCTTTGCATCATTCACAGAGATTAATATTAATATTTATATATTTTGTGAACGTAATAGTGGGTTATAAAACATGTATAATATTGGTATTATAAAATCTTTTGAAGTGGAAGATTTTGAAATAAGGTTAAACTAATGAAAGTGTTCAGTGCAGAAAGGCTCTACTTATAAATAAAATTAGATTTATTTATTTTGAAACTCCAGTTCATTGGGAAGAGGATCCATCCGATCCAATCTCAGTGCGGCGTCTGGGACTTCAACCTTTTACGCAATATCTCGAGAGGCATTATCGCCCTGGACTTGGACTTTGTAACTCAGATGCCGCCTCTTCGTGTACTCCCCCCTGCTCAGTGCCTCAACTTATAGCTTTGCATATTCCAGTACCGGCGAAAGGTGCGAATATACTACTCACCGATTCTGTGTTACCAAAGACCGGAGGCGGGGGTGGCTTCCAGAACTGGAGCAGCGGCAAAGCAAAGCAAAGCGGAAAAATGTGCGTCCCTCACGAATATGGCGACGAAAGCAAAGCGCGATAAACAGCCAGCAACAGCAAACTAACAACAAAAATTGGCTAAACGTAATGTATTGTTTGATTTTCGTCCAATATTGAGAACTTTCTTAATAATGCTTTCCAAGCACCGACACTCTTGTAATCAAAAACAAAACAAAAAACAAAACTCGAAAATGCTAATCGCGGAGCTGGGAAAGCGAGAGTGAAAGGAAAGTTTTGTCGGCGTATTCTGGTGCGGCGATTCGATTCTTTGAAGTCGAAAAAGCGAAATATATTCCACGTCCGAACCGAGCCAACAACACGAGCCGATTCCCGAACTGCAACTGAAGAGTGTGAGCGAGCCGCAAATATACCAGGCACTGGGCCAGCACCAGCTGCTCGACTGAAATCAAGGGGGAACAACTGAAGAGTGACCACTAGGAGATACCCTTTCGTAAGCTATTAAATTTAAACCTACCGAGCATCTATGAATTATCGCAGAATTTTTATAATTTTTCTTAGAACTTTAGGATTAAGAGTTTTAACTGAATGCTTATCTAAAAATATAAATATCAGGAACACGCTCAATTGTATATTTCTTTTCTGTTGCCTTCTCCACAGACACACTATACCCTTACAGCTTACGATTACGGGGTATGAAAAGCTTCCTCTCCCACCCATTTGTTTTGCCTGTGGGAGGAGAGAGTAAGCATGTAAGCAGTGTGAATCAGGAACAGAGGGTGGGCAAGAGGTAGAAAGGGCAGACTGCGAGAGAGAAAGAGCTTCCCGTGGTTGTTGTAATCTTCGTTGGGTTATGTCAGTGGAGACTTGACCGTTCGATCGGTTAACGGTTAACGAAGAGATGACATGTGCAGAGGGAAAATATAAACAAAATGTTAATAGTATTCAAATAAAAAAAAAAAATAATAATAATAAATAATAATAAAAATTTAAATCGGGCATCAATAATATTTTTTAAGTACCCATTTTAAATGTGATAAAAATACCTTATTGAAAATTTATTTCAACTATTGCAGTTGAGCGAAAACAGGAATATTTCAATAAACTAAATTAGCATACATGGAAAAGTTTAGCTTTTGAAGTTTACCAAGTTTATTTCTACTCTAGACGAATCATAAAAGCTATCTGCAGAATTTAAATATTAATAATAATACTCAAGAGCTTGTGAATATCAAAAGCTTAACTGGTTAGTTTGTTTTTCGATTTTTAAATAAATTTTAAAGGTTTAAGGTTCCCGAATTTTCTTCTGGATGGTCCCTAAATCGTTAAAAACATATAGAATATATAGTCATATGATTTTAAATTATATTATTGACTTGTGAATAACTAAACTATAAATAGCAGATCCAAGCAAAAATCTGGACATCTGTGGGTTCAGCAAGCAATAGGTTTAAACCTCACCTATATACCATCCGCATCTTGTTGCGGAGTAACCTTTCCCGGGTATCCCTTCCATGCTGAAAGCCACTGTGATTAAAGAAGTTCCCATGCAGTGAGTGGCTAACTGCGATCCAAAGAACAGCCATGACTAGAGAAAAGTGCTGAAAATTCCCCAAGCTTTAAGAGAATCGTCCTGAAAATAAACATAATTTAAGATAAAATTCAATAAATGTTAATCAAAATAAATTTACAGAAATGACTTTCACTGTCCATTTGCTTATCATTCCGGTGAACGGATGGATGGAAAGAGAGGCAATCAATAGCTACTATTTAGAATGAGCAACCACAACAGATAATTGCACAATTGTCAGTGTCAGACTTTTACCACTTCTCTCCGCCATTCGTGGAATCTAATTGGATTAGAGGCAGGCCAGCGAGTCTAAGACCCAGTCTCAGTTGCAGTGCCAATTGCAACGCCAGGCAGATCCGTGGTCCGTTGTCCCCATGTTCCGTGCTGGAGGAGATTGTTGCATAAGCTGGCTACATGATGAGCAACAAGGGCAGCCCTACCAGGATAGCATTCAAGCGTAAGACGAGCATCGGCACCCAGAGCAAGAGCCAGCCAATTGACTATGAACGCATCCAGGGGGATGTCCAGGTGATTGCCACTCCGCCACCACCTCCTCCACCTCCTCTGAGCGGCCAGGGCAAGCTCAAGTTGAAGCTGAGCTCGGCCAAGATCACGCTCCGGAAGACCACGCAGGCTCCACAGAAGAATCTTGTGGCTGCGCCGGCGGATGCAGTGCGTCGCAAGTCAGCGCCGCAGCTCTTCACATTTACCATTGCGCCCAAGGGGGAACCCTCGCAAGCTGAGGTATTACCACCATCCATCATACCCAAGCTGCCAGTCCTGGGTTTTACCCATTCCATTCGACGTTCTCGGACCTTGGGACAAGCTGGCATATCTACAGGGCTGACCACTACCGAGGATCCCCTTGGACAGACGCAGGACAGCGGCAGTGGCAGTGAGCCCAGCAGCAGCCTGGCCGGAGGCGGTAGTTCCACCTCTCCGGAGTCCTTGCTGGATAACATTCTCAGTGCCGCCTCGTCCGTGTCCGTGCAGAGCAGTAGCAGCAGTCAGGCCAGCAATGCCACCGTGGCACAGCCCATCAAGGCCAAGGAGCAGCTGCATCCGAAACGGTTGCTGAGCCTAAAGGCCTCGCCGGAGCTAAGGATATCACCACCAACGCCGGATGCTGCTCAACCCAAGCTGGAAATGCTGCCGCGACTCATCTTGGACGCTACGCCAAGGCCAGAGATCTTTAATGCTCCATCGCCACTGTGTAGAAGTCCATCGCCTGGAGGTATGCCCTCGCCCACACCTTCGCCCTCGCCCAGCATCACCTTGAGACCGAGTACGCCGCCGGAGAGCACGGTAACTTTTACGGACGACCTCAAGTGCGGCATCTGTCTGGATGTGTACACCGATCCGAGGACCCTGCACTGCTTGCACTCCTTCTGCCTGCAGTGCCTGATCAGCGAGAACTTCAAGGAGGAGTCCATGTGGGATCCCATGGACCAGGCTCGCAGCGAGGATCCCTCCAGCTACAGCTTGCGGTCGGAAATGGGAGGCGGCTCCAGTCTGGAGCTCACGGCCACTGTGTCCCCGGCGAGACAGCGGGGAGCTAGTCTGAGTTTGAGAAGGAAAAAGTCCATGGACCGTTTGGTGATCCGGGTAAGGGTACAAACCCATTAACAATCCATCTTTAAAGGTACCTTCTTGCAGTCCAAGAGCGAGGGCAAGCGCTCGACGACAAGCTCCTTTGGCACCCGGCTGACGGGCAGCTTTGTGAGCGAAGTGGCCAGCCGCTGCATTCGCTGCCACAGCTGCAATTATCCCACGGATCTCCCCTTGGGTGGAGTGCGTCAGCTGCCTCAGAACTATCTGCTGGTCAGGAGGATCGAGTTGCTGCGTTTGCAGGCGGGAGAGGATGTGATTGCGAGGGTCTGGTGCTCCCTCTGCACCGAGGAGATCAGTGTAGGTTCTCCTCAGCTGAGTATGTATCCAGGAATAATTAGAATCTTTGCCAATCCAGGCCACCTATCACTGCATCAGCTGCACCCTGAACCTCTGCACACTGTGCAAGGAGGCGCACGAGCGGCAGCGGAGCACCGCCAATCACCGGATGCGCAGCATCCTAGAATTGAGAAGAGCCCGGAAACAGAAGCAGCAGCAACTGGGCCTGGGGGATAGCAGCAAGCTCATCCTGCGCTGCGGCATTCATACCAACTTTGAGCTGAAGGCCTTTTGCACTCTATGCCGGCAGTTGGCCTGCACGGATTGCCTGGTGTTGCTCCACAAGGGCCACCGGCACGAGACCATTCCCCGTGCCATTGTTCACCAAGCAAAGCAGCTAAGGGAGGCCACGGACCAGACGCGTCCTCTGTGCCAATATGCAGAGCATTCCATAGAGAGATTGAACGAGATAGCGCGAGGAATCAACGCCAGGTGCGATGACATACAGAGCCAGGTGGAGCGGTATATGCAGAGCTACATGGAGGCCTTGGAGGTGCATAGGAGGACGCTGCTGCAGCAGATCAGCAGGGCCAGGGAGTCCAAGGTGGAGGTTGTACTCAAGCAGCAATTGGATTTGGGTGAGCTCAAGGCTTGGCTTGTTCTTAAGTCCTGTGTAACCTTTTGAAATCCCTTAGAGAAACGCACGCAGCAGGCCTTGGAGGCAGTGCGCTTCAGTCAAGAACTGTGCGAGATTGGCGCCGACGCCGAGATCCTGAGCTTTGTTGGCATCCTGCTCCGGCGCTTGGAGTTCTGTCAGCAGTTCAAGCCGCCAGTGGACCCCAAGGTGGGAGAATCGATTCCTAATCCAAGTTACTTTATTAATACTCCTTCCAGATCTCAGACTCCCTTCATTTCCTTCCGAAGATCCGAGCTCCTTCGACCAAGGATCAGCGGGATATCCCCTTGTATGGCATCATTACCATGCAGGTGGTGGAGCCCAGTCTGTGCACCCTGCAGTGGGAGGGCTTCTCCCAGCTGCGCCTCCACAAAAAGGCAGATCTCCTGCTGCACTCCAGGGACGCCGACGGTGTCTCGCTCTGCCATGGCGGCTTGGAGATCAACTGCATGATCAAGTACAAGGATTCCAACTCAAAGTTCCTGCCCGTCGAAGTGTCGGATAACCGCGATGGCACCTACAACATCTCCTTTGCGCCGGACGCCCAGGGCTCGTTGATTCTGACGATCACCATTAATGAGCGTCCCATCAAGGGCAGCCCCTTCACCTTCCAGGCACGACAAGTGCGTCCGCACACTGGGATCTATCACTGCTGCTCCTTCTGCTCGGGCAGGGGCAGCCGAAGTGTCAAGTGCTCGTGCGAGGGGCGCATGCCGGGCTACAGTGGCTGTGGGCATGGACATGCCGGCCATCCTGGTCGGCGGCACTGGTCCTGCTGCGGCAATGTCCTGGAGAATTCCGAGTGCAATGTGGCCAACAAGCTGCTGAATGCTTAGGATTATTAAATTAAAAATGTTTGTAAAACTAAAAAAGCTTTTATTAATGAACTAAACAATAAAAAGAAAACATGCTCCTAGCTCGACATTCAGTGCTCAGCCATGTAAGAAAGGTAAGCATTACATAAAGGACTCCTTAAACAGGAAAACCTTAATTGTATGCCTTGGGTTTCTCCTCTCTTAGGTAGAAAAAATTAAACCCAAACCACATGTGTTAATCACATGTCTTCCAAGGAAAATTCCATTTCCACCATTTTACTAAGACTACAAATTGGAATATTATGCGTTGGCTTTAATCATTGAAAGTTACAAATCTTGTCAACACAACATGAAGATGGGAAATAAAAATAATAATGGGTTTCGCACTTCGTGTGCTATGATTGTGGTACGATTGTGGGTAATGGGTAAAACTACTCGAGGAATTATCTCTTCTCATGACCAATAAACTCTATGTACTTAGAATGGGAATCCTAGTCCTCATTGTCTGAGTACCACGACAGGCGCTCCTCGTAAAAGTGAATCACCATCTGGGGGATCTTGATATTGGCCACTGTCGAGGGCACCATTTCGGCTTGGTCCACTCCCTTGAATTGAATCAAGAATGTTAGACGTCCGTTGTTATCGGATGCCCCGAGTATCTTTTCGGCCTCAAGGCCGCGATCAAATCCAGTTGAGCCAGACGTCAGGGATTCCATGCCACTATCCTGGTCCCCCTCCGCTGTGCGTTTAGCTTTTGCGCTAACGGGTGCTGAGGAAAGAAGGAATATTTTCCATTAATCAAGGTAACTTTTGTTGGGGTTTCATTCGTAACTAGACCAATCATCATTTTAGTCAACTTTTTGACATAAGACTGACAGAAAATAAATACATATCGATAATTGATTCAACATTTTTTCGATAAATTTTTGTCTTTAATGTTTTAGAACAATATATTTGAAAAGAGAAATAAATATCTAATAAAATAAAATAATTATATAAATAAATGAAAATTGTTTTATATTTCAGACCAATACAGTGTTAAGAGATAAATAAATTAAATATAATTTGGGGTATATCTTACGATATCTAGGTTTCAACGTTGCGATATCTTCTATTTTGATATATAAATATTTTTTGAAACTTTCTCAATATTTGTGTCCATTTTCTGGGACTACTCCTAGCGATATTCATCCCTAAATCGTCCTAGCCTTATTTGTCTTTTGGCCTGCCTGTACTTTGTAATTCCATTTCGCTAGAAAATACAAGACAAACGTTTTTGCGCTAGCTATCGTAGGAATTGGCAGTTAAGTTCTTTTTTCTGCTTACCCAAGATCTTACAATTCTGGTAGAGATACTCTGCTTTGTAACATTGTATAGTAACAATTATTTCGGTATGTTTTATCTATCAAGCCAGACGCATTTTAAGTTTATTTAAAGATGAGGCTGTTTTTGTGTTCTTTTTGGTGGTAGAGTCTTTTTTGTGCGGTCTAATGTATAGAGAATACGAATTACCTAGCGTTTATAGAGGCTAGACCTTTATTCTCTTAAGGGACTGGCTGTTTACCTGGTTCTCTATAGTCTTTCTTTTGAGCTCAGGGGGAAAAACATAAGCATTCAAACATATTTATAATTTTGCGCGGGAAAATAGCATTTCTAGGGTACACAGAATGTACTTTTGATGGGTCTATCATTGCCACTTGACACCTAAGAATTCAGCTGGGCTTACCCGGTTCCTCGGACCTTCGCTTGCTTGAGGACGTGGACGCTGTGCTGGACCGTGCCGAGGTGTCCTTTCCCTTGTTGCTGCTGCTTGGGCGGTCCTTCTTCGAAGTTGCCGCCTTCTCCGCCTGCGGAGCATCGGGATGAGAGCGAGAGAGAGAGAGGGATGTGATGAGCATCAGCTCGAGCACAACTGTACCCAAAGAATCACTTACCTCGTCCTTGCGACTCAGCTCGTACTGCTGGATAAGGTCCTGGCAGTCCAGGTTGCTCTCCGGCTCCCATGTGTTTTCGGTGTCGGCATACCCCTTCCACTTCAGGTAGTACTCCACCTGCGGGTGGAAACGAAAGATGAAGCGACGCACTCTGCGAATTCTGGCGCCGAACACTCACCTTTCCCTTTCGCACGCGCCGGTCGATGATCTTTTCTACGGCGTATTCTGCCTCCTCCTCCTCAGAGTCGTTACTAGTAACTTCAGGATTGTCTGACTTCTTTCCCATGGCTACTAATTTAGAACGCGCTTTCTTTGCAAAAAAAAAAAAAAAAAATATCACGGCGGACGCCACACGCACACAAACATGCGGAGATATGCGAAAAGAACGATGTTAGTTGTCGTCAGTTGTAATTACCAGTTGGCGCGCACTTACCACTATTCGAGTATAGAATATATTATGGTTTCACTTTATTTGCACAGCTCGTGCTGCTGCGCGAAAAACTATTACTTAAATGAAAATTTACGAATTCGCATACGCCTGCTCGAGTGACGCCGGCGAAGAAGTCAGTGTTGGAAAATGCCTCTGCACAATAACTGTAAATGCCTGTGGTACTATCGATAGATCGATATAGGCAATAATTATTTGTTATTCGGTTTTATTTTTCAACTTTTCTTTGCTTTGCTATTTATTAAATTAAAATAAAATGATGAAAAATGTTCAGATATATAGAATTAAAAAAAAAAGTTTTTATTTAAATCAACATAACCGCTAATATTGCATTTTGAATGGAGCGATAGTTTCGAACGAAAAACATGGATGGCGCCGCCTTCGCTCCCTTTTCAACACTATTAAATCGAAGGCGGTAACACTAACCAACTAAAAAGCGCGAATTTTCTACTTTTTGTGCATTTATCAAAAGTAAAAAGCCCAATCATGCCAAAGATCAAGAAGCAACAGTCCTCCTCTTCGGAGAGCGACAGCGGCCCCGAAGACGTAAGTCCACACAAAATACCCTTATAATTTGATATAACAAACTGCAAATGTATTGCAGCGCAATCAGCCGGCAAGTAAGAAAGCCAAGGAGACACCGTCTGCGGAGGGCGGCAAGAAGGCTGCTTCCAGCGGTTCTGGCGGAGATGGGCCCTGGGTCCTGGAGAAGCTGCGTCAAGTGCGCATCAACGAGTTCCGCGGACGCAAGATGGTGGACATTCGCGAGCACTATGAGAAGAACGGCGAAGTTCTGCCCGGCAAGAAGGGCATCTCGCTGTCGGTACAGCAGTGGAAGAAGCTGCTTGAAATGGCCGATGAAATAACGCGGGCAGTAGAGAAATAGAGTTTTAAGACCATAGAGTTAAGACCTACACTATGTTAACAAGCATTTAAAAGCGGGATAGCAGCATCCAGTGAATAAAAGAAAGAAAAAGGCTTAGAAAGCTAACAGGATACATGATATGTATGTAAATACAAATACATTTTATTGGAAATACTTAAAAACAAAGCTATTAAACTACACAAAGTTATCCTTTAAAAGTAGACGCTCAACAGGATGCAGAACGTCAGGAGAACGACGAAGGGCAGCCAGGTCTTAAGTACACCCCCAATGCCAACGTATCGCCCGCAGAAGAAAAGCCACATGCTTAGGATCAGCATGTTCCAGCCTGTGCTATTCTTGTAGCGCATATTGATGAGTGCCGTCGCCACATGCGAGTGGCAGTTGTCGCAGAAGATGTTGTGGATCCGGGTGCCGTACAGCACCGATGCCTTGGAAACCGCCTCGTCCCAGGCCTCGCTGCCGCCCTCCACAAAGTTTGGCTGCAATCGGAGGTAGCGGGTGGGCCGACCGAAGGCCATGTTGTCCTCCGAGACGAAGTAGGCGCCAGCAAAGTCCCTGATCACGCCAGCCGAGGTGCAAATACCCATGTGACCGATCATTGGCAGAAGCCAGGTGAGCACGGGTATGGGTGTCCAGACGATGCAGTACGGAAAGCGCTGCTCAGCGGTGTTGATGGGCGGCAGCCTCTCCGGGGCACCGACACCTCCGGATCCTGCTCCCGATCCGCCCATGGTGATCTGCACGTCCTCCTGGCTCTGGTGACTTGGGTTCGTTGTCATTATTAGTACACTGAACAAGCTGGAATCAGGCGCGTTGTGGGGAAACCACAAACAGTCACTCACTAATTGGCTCTATCCGGGTCGTAAACCCCCTCAAAATCGGTCGCTAACTTTTCCGATTGTGGCCAGGAATCCACTTTGATAAGCGGAAAAAACAGAGACACTGCGAGAGTACTGCTATAAACAAATTACACACACCTGGGTGTTTTTTTTTAAGATAATAATAGTGTTGGAAAACGCTGCCGGGGTTTAGGGATTTATGATACAAAACTTATTTGGCTTATTATTATTCTCAACAAAACAATACTATTAACCAATAATAATGGTTTTTCTTAAAAATTTAATTATACTTATTTATTTATATACATTTGTTTATTGTTTAGTACAACTGTACAACTGAATTTTGGTGTCTTTCAAGAAAAGCCAGCTGGTCTCACTGAACTGTTTGTTTTTGTTTAGCTGCTGGCAACAATTTATTGCTTAACATTCATAAACAATTATTAGCCGATTGTGACCATGGCACAGGTGTTTATCAATGGAGCAAGAGACGAGCCCAATGTGCGGGAGTTCGACAGCTTGGGTAACCGATGGCGCCTTATCAAGTATGCTCTTTAATCTCTTGACAAACAATCGAAACAGATCCCTCAATCCAGGAGCTTATCCACGCAGCCACCGAGGCCAGGAAGCTGGCCTATTGTCCATATAGCAACTTTGCTGTGGGTGCTGCCCTGAGGACCAGCGATGGCACCATTTACACTGGTTGCAACATAGAAAACGGCGCTTATGCCACAACGATTTGTGCAGAGCGCACGGCCGCGGTTAAGGCCGTCAGGTAGGTCAGTGGGTCACAACCGAGGCTCGGGGGGTGTTCCATGTGCTTATCTGCAGGGTCATAGGCTATCTTAGGTAATTTTTTTGTACTGATTGCAGAGGAAATTGTACTTATTATATCAAAGCTAATTTTAAGATCGTAGTATAATGTTTACATGGATTTCTTACCAGTTTAGCTAGATAATCTAAGCCTAAATATGCTGCTAATCAAACCCTGAAATTGTCAAAAATTATAATATTTTCTATTTTCCATTTCCAGCGAAGGCAAACGCGACTTTGTGGCCTGTGCCGTGGTGGCCCAGCAGGACAATGGCTTCACCACACCCTGCGGCGTTTGCCGGCAGTTTCTCTCCGAGTTTGTCAATGGCCAGGACATACCACTGTATGCCGCCAAGCCGAGCAATCTTCCCCTGAGGGTGCTTTGCACCAGCGTGCTCCAACTGCTGCCCAACGGCTTCAGCTTCTCAAACGGCAAATAGCGGGAAGGTCTCCCTTCTCCCTCCTGGCAGCTGCAAACCATGTGCAATATATAGTACATAAATTTAATGTTATGTTTTTTAGCGTAAAACCCACCCCGACGTCGTCGTTGTTATTTGTTGTTCAATAGCTAACCGAGGCAATCGCATCTGTTTGTGTGTGTTTTCATTGGTGATCGTTGCGCTCCGACAACGGCTTCTTATCAGCAGCAGCAGCAGCTCGTTCTCGCTCCCGCTGCTGCTCTCTGGCTCTCTGCGCGTGTTGGCCAAATGTTTATTTGTGTCACACTAGGTAGAGGGGGGCGCGGGCTAGTCATAGCCAACTTCCCGAGTCGGCGTCACTACAAACCGTCCATTTGCCAGCGGACCCGCACAGAGTAAGCACTCAGTCGCGCGCACTCGCCTCGCCTAAAAATATAACGAAATTTTAAGAAAACAAGCTGTGCCTTGGCCACCTCCTCCTCCTCCGCAACTGGCTAAAAATATTAAATAATAAATGTCGCATCTAACGGAAAACTTTGCCCGTCCGGAGAAACCGGAAGAGGTGGTCACCTACGGCAGTCTGGGTAAGTTTCCTGCTCTCCAAGAAACTTGATCTTGGCAAGAAGATTTCTCAAGTGACGTGAATTGCTCCCTTACTGGCTTCCAGATCCTTCTGTTCAGGAGCTCCTAAGGGCCGCCTTTGCCGTGCGTCAGCGTGCCTATGTCCCGTATAGTGGCTTCAAAGTGGGCGCTGCTTTTCGGGCCAAGGCCACCGGGCAGATCTTTACTGGCTGCAATGTGGAGAACGCCGCCTTCACGCCCTGCTCCTGTGCCGAGCGAACGGCTCTGACGAAAGCCGTGAGCGAGGGAGCCACTGAGTTCTCCGTTGGCGCTGTCCTGGCCTATGAACCGGATGCCTTCACCACGCCCTGCGGCGTGTGCCGTCAGTTTATCCGGGAGTTTGCCACCGACGATATACCCATCTACATTGCCCAGGCCATTGATGCCAGAATTGGCGGCGAGGAGCCGCTGAAGAGAGAGGATCCCGTGCTGTGTACCTCCATCTTCAATCTGTTGCCAAGCAGTTTTCGCACGTACCGGAAGTAAATGCAGGCTAAATTCGCTCGAGGAGGAGGAAAGCCAAGGGAGCTAGGTTCAAGGTTGCCTCAACTTAGCCCCCTAGCCGATAGTAATCTATATAATGTTAATCTAATCTCTGAAAATAAAGAAAATTACACTACACTACAAAATGCACATTGTTTTTGTCATAAAAATATGGGGAGCTGGGTGATGACTTGTCAGAGATAAATTTTTTTTATATTAGGAAATAAAATCAACTGATAATCCACTTCTGAAAGCTTAATCTAGAAAGCAGGCGATAGAAAATGAAAGGGTTTTAATTTATTACCATTTGCTTAATTATATATGTACATACGTATATATGTAAGAAAGTTTCTATTAAATAATGTCAGCTGACATATTATTCATATTTTATAGGGTTATAATTCTAACTCTGTCATAATTATATTAAGCTATATTTTCAAGCAAGTGTTGTATATTTTATTTGTGTCTGTACATACGTACATGGGTACATATGTCTATATAATCTTGTTCAATATCATAAACATTCATACACTTGGAAATAGTACCCATAGAAAGGAATGTGGTAAGCTGATAGTTTTCATCATTATATATATTACAATCATTATTACTTTCCTAATAATCTTACAAAATAAAAGGGGGAATTCCCAGCTCGAGAGAAATGCATATTTATTAGAGCTAATAAACAATTGATGTATCGATCATAAATACTATTAATATAAACAAAGCCCCAGATCTTTGTTAGGGATTTTTTATACTTATTTTAAAAACTATAAATGTTTTTTATATACTTTAATATATAAACCATAAATAATAAATAAACATTGCAAAATCTTGGGTAGGGACTTTTTATATTTATTTTTTAAATTATAAATATGAACAATTTTTATACTTTTTTATATACCAAAAATTGGCTTCCGGAAGTACTAGACTAATTTTCCCTGCGTTTCGGCTTGACATTCCGCTGCAACTCATTCTCTGGGACAAGCCCGCCGGCAATTTCAGGATTAATGGCAGTCAGAACCTCCTCGTAAAAGGGTTTGCCATCATTACCAATAATAATTTGGGAATAGTTACGCCTATACAAATATTCTAATTATAATATAAAATGATATATTATATATATTACTCACAGATTGTCTTTAAGTTGCTCAATTGTATCCAGCAAAGCGGCATTCCGCTCCTCCAGCTTGGAACGGCTTTGGCAAACCCTCTCGTACCGCTCTTCCAGCCGCTTGATGTTGTGCTCCTGGGTCCTCTGCTGCGTGTGCTTGTGCTTGAGGGTTTCGAATAGGTTCCGAAACTCTTCGTCCCTGGCGGCAAGCTCTTGGTTTATCTGCGGATCAGGAGGAGCAGGATAAGTCCTGGGAGGGCTATCAATGGGATCAATCGGCGATCAACCTGGTAAATAAGGCTGTCCCTCTTCTCCAAGTCTCTCCTCAAGTCCTTTTCGCTCTGTTCCAGGCTGTGAATTCTTTGGGAATCCAAGGCCAGCTGCTCCTGCAACCTCTCCACATCCTGGCGAAGGCGGTCTTCAGTTTGGCCCTGAATCTCGGCTTTTGTGTCGGCGTCCTTTAGCTGCCTCTGCTGGTTAGCGATCAAATCTCGAGCCTCCTTAAGGTAACCCTCCACAGAAGTGTACTGCTCCAAGTACTTGTTAGCCTTGGAGGTGGCCTGCTCCAGGCCAAGATTTATTCCCTGCAAACGCAGGTGCATGCGGTCGTATCTGCGGAGAAGATAAATATTTAAATAGGTTATTTATCCATATTTTTATATGATTATATTTTAAACAACTTAAAGCTTAAAGAATCTTTAGCCAATAATGCATTAAATTTAATTCGGAAAGTTATTTGATGTTAGTTTTTATAAGGTTAATAAGTCTGCAAATAAAATAAATACATTTTAAATTTATAAGTTGATATAAAAGATCCTCTACGGTGATAAAGTAACTTAGTATGTATTAGCTTTTCCATTCCATTTTTACTTACTCATCCTTGGCCGTCAAAAGCTTGGATTTCAATTGTTCCATGGCCACATCTTTGGCCGTCTGGTCGGACTTGCTTTCGGCCAGACGAAGCTCCTGCTCGGAGACCAAATTCTGGCTCTGCGCAAGCTTAGCCTCCAGTTCGCTTATAAAGAGATTACGCTTATCCAGCTCGTCGGCCAAATCAGATTGGTAGGCCAGACCACCTAGAAGGATAGGAGATATTATTAAAAAGTATACATCATTTATTCAAGTAGAAAACCATAATGAAAAAAAAAATTTAGCACTTACTGCGAAGCATCAGTTTGGATCCATTGTACGGGCTCCCTGGTAGTGATCCTTTTAAACTCTTTTTGGGAGAGGCTTCCGGCTTCGTATTGAGGTTCTGCCTTTTATCAGGTGCTGCCGGATCGGGTAGGACCTTGGCATTTTGTCCCAGCAAAGGTATGCGGCTTCTGGTTGTCCGTAACATGCCTGGTCTTCGACTACCAGTGGCATAATCCAGATTCTTATTCTTCGAGGTTGCAGATTTGATTGCCTTTTGTTCCCCTTCGTTCTGATCCTGATCTTCCTTCACCAAGGCTACAGATTCGTTCGCTTCATGTCCTGCTGTCTGAGCAGGAACAGAACTTGTGGAGGCACAATCCTGATTCTCCTTTACCAAGGTTATAAATTCGTTCGCTTCATGTCCTTGTGTCTGCGCAGGGACAGGACTTGTGGAGGCTTCCTCCTAAGAAATATAAATCTTAGAAGCACTTAATCTTTTCCTGACTTCTACTTACAGGTGCAACATGTTCGGTTGGCTTCAGTCCCGTACAGACCGGGTCTGGACTTGTGGAAGCACCACCGAGATTTGCGGAAGCACCCCCGAGATTTCTGTTCACCGAAGATACGGAGTTGGAGCTGGGCTTCCGCAGAGGTCCGCGGGGAATTCTGGAAACACTCACAGATTGCCTAGCATTTGGTCCTCCTGCCTCTAAGCGGTTGGAACTTGTGGGGGCTTCATCCTGCAGAGTTTAGAATATGAACTCGTAAAGCCTCTTAAAATCAGGTTATCTATCCCCAATTCTTACTCACCACTTTTACAGTTACGCTTTTCCTGGGTCCTAGTATGTAACTTGGACTTGAGTACATATTAGCCATATTCCTGACAAGTGCAAATCCAAATTCGCCGGGCTTAGGAAGAGTTCGTCGATTCTGTAAGATACCCGGACTTGTAGGAGTGCGGGTCTGGGAAATATACAATATTATAAGTCAAGACTCTTTCAGATTTCTACCCACCGAGAGAAAAGGTTCTTGTTTCTGTACAAGGCCGGGAATTCTGGAGGGATTACTCAAATTCCTGCTTACAGAGGACAAAGTTTCGGGGGCCTTGAGTTGGGGACTTGCTTTGCCAGTCTTAAGTCCTGGTGTTTGTACTAGGCTAAGACTACGAGTCCTCTCTCGTACCTTGCTCCCCGAGAATTTAGATATTTTGCTTATAGGATTGGGTTCTTGAGTCTGTAGGGGTCGGTTAATTGTTGATACTCCAGTCTAATGAATTTATAATATAATTTAGAATAGCCTCTTTCCCCAGTCAGATTTTTACTCACCGCAGATAAGGTTTTGCTAAGCTTAGCAGGGAACACAGTCCGAAAGCGCTTTGGCGGCCCTCGATCCTGCAAAGTGCATAATACGACATCGTAAAGCAATATATGTATGCACTATTTTCCTTTTCCAATTTCTACTCACCAAAGTTCCAGGTACGCTTTTCTTAGGTCCTGGTGTTTGTACGGTCCTGGGATTTGTGGAAGCTTGACCCGAAGATACAGGTTTGTTACCCTTTGAAGGACCTTGAGTTTTGGATAGGGATTTGGGTTCGGCCTTTAAATGTCCTGGAGCTTTTGAGATGCCACGACTTATAAAGCTTCGAACCTGGGGAATATATTAAAAAGCAGGTGTTCCACCTTTTACGCTTCCTACTCACTGGTGGAGTCTTTTTAGCCCCAGGTCCTAGAGTTCGTAATGGGCCAATACGTGGGGCAGATCCTCGTGAAAGCTTAAGCACCGCTGGCTTGTTGCCTGGCTTGTTGCCAGAAGCCTTATCCATGGATACAGGTTTGTTACCTGGATTGTTACCTGTAGTTTTACCAAGGGATACAGGTTGGTTGCCCTTAGAAAGCGGTTGTTGAGTTTGTGCAGGGCCGGGAGTTTTGGATGTTTGACCCTGTGGAATATATAATCTTGTTAAGCATTTTGGGATGCACTACCTTTCTTGACTTCTACTCACCAAAGATTTCGGTTCGCTGGTCTTAAAATGTCCTGGAGGTTTTAAGTTTGAACCGATTGGAGCCTTTTTAGGCAATAGGCCCATACGTGTGGCTGATCCTCGTGCGATCTTAAACACAGCTGACTTATTCCCGGAAGATTTATCCAAGGATACAGGTTTGTTGCCCGGTGTTGCGGATTTGGGATCCTGTAAAATAGTTAACACCGTTAAGCCCCTTTCTTGACTCCTACTCACCGAGGTTTTCTGTGCGCTGGCCTTTAGATATCCTCCAGTCTGTAAGATGCACCGACTTGCAGGAGTTCCTGCCTGTAGAATATACAATATAATCTCGTTAGGAGTTCCCCTTCCGCTTCCTACTCACCGATGCTTGAGGCTTTTTATCCACAGAAAAAGGTCCTCGAGTTTGTAATGCGCCAAAGGGTGGTCCTCGCGGGATCTTAAACCCAGCTGGCTTGTTGCCTGAGATCATGATCAATTGAATCCTTGTGCAGAGGCACGAATTTCATGAACTTACGCGCAAGGATATTCATGTTTTCGTAGATCCGGAAGTCGATCGAAGTTAAAAGAAGGACAACGAAAACGCGAAATTTCTATAAAATCAAATTTAAAAGCAGTAGGTAATTTATCTAAAATATATTTTTTACTCTATAGGAAATGGCATGTATTAAACCGTTATGAATCGGGAGATGTATTAATCGTTATGAATCTGGAGATGTTCTGAAGTTCCAGGCGTAGCCGTGTGTGTACAAATACAATGACGAGTTGTTAGAGCCTACTGCCTTCCAAAAAGTCTCATTTGAACTTCTCCCTTAAATTACAGATTTCTCGAAAATCAGTAAAAGTTTCAGGCTACAAAAAGTACACACAGGATTTTAACACAAATTTTTAGTAAACAAAAATTAAAAAAAAAATGTCTGAAAAGCGGAAACTCCTTCAACGTTATATGACCCGTCTTAACGAGCTGCAGGACGAGCTGAAGCGCAAAGAGCTTGAAAATAAATTAAGGGAACTCGAATTACTGCAGTCCGAACTGGCGCGTCGACAGGAACGGCAGAACAAAGAGGCCTCCGCCGGTGGCCTCACCAAGGAGCAGCGCCAGAAGGTGCAGCGTAAGGTGCTCGGCTCTTGCATGCGGAACCTGGACGCTTTGATGTGCGAATTTGCACGCCGCGAGGCGCGACTCAACGGTGAGAGGGGTCGCCCCTCTGAGTCCGAGAATCTGCCACATCCACCCATACTGGAGGAGTATACGGTGGCCTTCTGCCAAGTCGGTGAGTAGATCATAAGGCTTAGCAGATTGTTCAGTCCTGAACTCTCCCCTCTTCTCAGATGAAGGTGGTCGAGAGCTGCTGGAGTCTGCTCTCGCCGCCCGCAGGTGCGCCTATGTCCCTTACAGCCAATTTAAGGTGGGCGCCGCTTTCCGAGCCAAGTGCGGCCGGATCTACACGGGCTGCAACATCGAGAATGCGGCCTTTCCTACGGCCAACTGTGCGGAGCGATGTGCTCTGGCCAAGGGCATTAGCGAGGGTGAAATGAAGTACACGGCAGGTGCTGTAGTGGCCTATCATCCGGATGGCTTTACCACGCCCTGCGGCGTGTGCCGTCAGTTTATCCGTGAGTTCGCCTACAAGGATTTCCCCATCTACATAGCCAAGGCCCAGCCGCCGGAGATGGAGGGCAGTATTCCGGCAATCCAGGACACCGATGAGGTGCTAGTCACATCGGCCTACAACCTTCTGCCTTATAGTTATAGCACATTTAATTAAACTTTGAGATGACTTTTGGCTGCCAAAGGATCCTTCTTTTTTAACATATTTTGGCTATTACACAGGGACTGCTTTTAATAAATTTTTGGCTTCGCTATAAAGGATACTTTCTTTACAAAATTTCTTAAATTAAAGCATAAAACCTTAAGCTTTATTTAAACATAAATTTAGCTAAAGAAAAGGACCTCTAAACGTAAGTTAAAACCGGTTCCCCCGATCCGTATATGCCGTACTCGCTCTTCTTGGCAAACGGCATCACATCCGCGTGCTCCAGCACGGGCCTCACATTCGGATCGAACTCCACCAGCCGGCTCTGCGGGTCCGTGTACTTGGCCCGCACCTCTGTGACCATTCCCGAATGCGGTACCCGCTTGGTAAGATTCTGGAACTCGCAGCGGCGCTTGGGGCATTCCTTGGAAGGAAAATCATCGCACATAGTAGGATCTGGCTCACGGGATACCTTCCGCGGGGGCACCATCTTCTCCGACCAGTTCCAGTAGGTTAGATTGTCGTGGGCACCCACTCCACCGTTTATTTTCTCCGGACTCAGCCGCACGTACGAGAGATTGTAGGTGGTGGCCGAGGGATCCAAGTACTTGCTGTAGCCCTCCTCGGCACGATCGATGATTAGCTTGGTGGCTTTAACGGGCGTGGGCATGGCAGGGGCCACCACCTCCGGCTCCTCGGGCATTTCCTTGAGCACATAGGTGTCGTGGCTGACACTCGAGATGGGCTTCATGCGGCGCTTCACAAAGCGCAGCTGCTCCTGCTCGAAGGGCTTCATGTACTGGGTCTTCATGTTGAGCGAGGGATTCCTCAGGGCATAGGGATCTCCATACTGGAAAGGGGGTGGGCGAATCCTTTAGGGAAGAGAAGGATACCTCCTCTGACGTTCCATTGTCTCACCTGCCACACATAATTGGCCATGCTCTCAGAGGTGGGCTTCTCCGACAGCAGGGGATCCCTCACATAAAGGTCCTTGTCGGCAAACTTGACATTCAGCTTGTTGTCCATTCTCAGATCGGTGAGGTGGTGATGACCGCGATACGTAGAGGTTCGCCAATCAGTTTGCTTGTCGCTAACCGGGCGCTTGTAATCAAAACAGCCAAAGTCATCCATGGCCAAGGAATTTTTAAACTGAATTAAAGCTACTGTGGGGACTCTTTCCTGGGTATGCTAAATTTGGGAAACGCTTGTTTGTTGCCTGGCTACCGATGCCAGGTTAGTGTGCTGTTGATTGATAACAAACATCTAGCCTTCTGTACAATACTTTCTCATTTATTTCCATTCATATATTTATTTTAGAGAGAGAGGAATGCTTGTTTCACAAATATATAAAAGCGCTCTGTGTTCACAAAAAACAAATGGTTATTCGTTACAATACAAATACGTGTGTGTGTGGCTAAGATAATAAATGTTGCACTCAATGGCAATAATAATAAACTGTTTGCTTAGCAATTAAACAATTGATTTACTTCCGTCTCCCGGACTCATCCACTACCCACCTCTGTGTCCTCGGACAGCTCGTCCTCTCAGGCAATCTCCTTCAGCGCCAGCAGCGATTGGCGCAGATATTCATACTGGGTCTTGGCATGCTTGATCTCCAGTTCGGAGAGCTCAACGAGACTGGAATTAAATTAAAAAAGTAAAATTACAAATTTCTTTATGTAGAGGATTCCATGTTAAAGCTACCGTCTTAAATGACTCTCTGGCAGACTCACCTCTTCTTGAAAGCCGCCACCCGTCGATTGCGAAAGCCGATCAGCTCCTCCTTGCCGCAGGCAGACATCGATTCAAACTTCTCGCAGGCCTCAGCCTGGGCAGTCTCAGCCTAAGGTAAAGACCAAACATGAGATTAGTTGGATTCCACAAGCAGGGTGCCACAACAAGGACATGCTAGGGTGTGTGATTACGGTTGGAGGGCATGCAGCTGTTTACATCTACTAAACCGACGTTTAATAAACCTTAAAATGCCAAATACCTCTTGCACCTCCAAGGGCTGCCAAAACAGAACACGCACACACACACACACAGAGAGTGAGGGGGCAGAGGGACAGGCAGAGCAGAGAGCGAAGAGCAGAGCAATGTGAGGTGGTTGAGAAAAAAAAAGTAGTTAATATTTTGGTTTATAATTAGTGAAGCGTTAGAATTGATTGCCCCGCTGAAACCACATTTTTGAAAAGGGAAATAAACGTTGTCTATAAAGGATTTGGGTTTCAGAAGCTCTGCCCGCATCTTACCGCATGCACATCCTTGTTCTTGGAACGGGCCTTCTCCAGATTACGATTGGCCGTCTCATAGGCAGCCAGGCATCGCAGGCGTCGGATTAGCAATGCCTTGGCAGCATCACTGTCCCGCTGATAGTAGCGCAAGGTGTCGCCCAGCTTGAGATCCTGATCGCTGGCCACTCGGGTCTCCAGATTCTAGAGGAAATCTCATAAATATATAAGGAATTTATCAACTTTTATCACAAACCCACCTTAATTCTCTCAAATATCTCTGCTGTTTTGGCCACAAATGTCTCCACATTGCCCTTCTCGGTGGTCGACAGTTGGGTCAGTGCATTCGATATCTTCTGATGGCTATCGCCCACATCCTTGTGCCGCTGTGTCATCTTCTCCGTCCGGATGGCTGCCTCACGCAAATGCCCGTGGTATTCGGTGAGAAATTGCAGCTCGTTCTCAAAAAAGTCATTCACATCTCGCACCGTGGCGCTGAGCAGGATCTCGTCGGTTGTCTTGCCCAGAGACTTTACAAAGCCACCGAAAATGGCCATCTTCTTGCGCGGCTTGGCGCACAAATCCTGATCGTACTCCAGGAATACCTTGAGGTGCTGGTCCACGCGAAAGACGGGATGGCTGGCCAGTCGACGGAGGAACACTTCGTGCATGGCGACGGTTTTTTTGAAAGTAGCAAGGTATTCGCTGGAAAGAAGTAAATATAATATTAATTAGTTAATGGATAAATATTTAAATTTATAATTTCAGTCTGAAGTTAGAAAAGTAGTGAAGCAATCATATCCGACCCTATAAATCATATATATTCTTGATCAACATCAAGAGCCGAATCGATTTAGCCATGTCCGAAGGAGAACTATTATTTAGCCATTTTTTCAAAATTTGATAAGGGGTTACATCGTTAAAATTCTCAAAAATTGGCAAAAATTTAATTTTTAAATAAAAGTAACTTCCGTATGCAGACTTATTAGCCTTATAAAAACTTTCACAAAAACGTTTTCTACATCGAATTTAATACATTTTTGGCTTAGTTATTGATTTTTAAAGATACGATTTGCCGAAAAATAATCAGAAAAAGTTATAGATAAATATTTAAATTAATTTAGTATTTAATAACCTAATGAAAATCATCACAAAACTGTTTTCCATTATAAGATATAAACATTTTTGGTTTAGTTATGATATTTAATATTATAAATTCAAAATTTGTCCCCTAAACCAGTTGCAAAAATGAAGGGTACACAAACTTCGTATCTCTAAATATAGCTTCCTTCTTGTTATTTTTTATAAAGTAAATCACTTACGCCTCCAGCTCCGACTTCATCTTCTTGAACTCCTCTTTGGTCATGTTGCCTTCGCCCTCGCCTAAACGCTGCAGCTTCTCGCGCGATGCATCAAAGTCGGGACGCGGCGGACAGGGTGGAATCTAGTCCAGGACATCAGCTTAGTATTAGCATCAGAAATATATGTTAATAATTTAGAAACTCACAATGTAGCCGGCATAGTCTTCGTTCTCCTCGATGCGATCGTGCAGCCACACAAACTCCTCGTGCTGACGCACCACATTATTGTCCTTTTTCGCAAAGCCCGGCAGCGTGGTGCGTGTGTGCACTGTGAACTTGACCTTTTCCTTTTCGCTCAGTGCATCGGATATCTCCACATGGAGGGCATTCTCGCCCAGGGCAACGGCAGCAGCGGGCGTGGCCGGTGCAGATGAGGAGCTGTCCGGCGATGTGGCAGATCCACTGCCATTTGTGGGAGCGGCAGATGCCGCTGTTGGGCTGGCCAGAGGATTCGCCAGCGGGTTCGTGGGCGAGACTATTTCCATGGTGGCGCCGTTGTTGTTGGTCGCGGAGGGACTGTTCAGCAGGTTTGAGTCATCCGTGCCGTCCTGTAAGTGCAATAAACACATCAATTCACACTCTAATTACGCCCATTTTTTTGATAAGACTTTTCTTTGTGTGTGCGGTGCGAGAGGCGTCTCTTGGACGGCTCTGCCAGCAGCTCTCAATGGAATCAATTGAAGGTTTCAATAACTTCTAGGCGGGGTGATTAGGCTTGGGTTTCATGTGTACATACCATCATCTTGTTGCTGGCTTTAGTTTCCTTAATTAATCACTCTGTTTCGTGGAAATCAACAAATCAACAAACTTTTTCTTTCACTGCGACTTTTGCGGCTTATCGATAGATTCTGGTGATGGGACGTGAGTCGATATTTTAGTATTGGCAAATTTGCTCTATATTTAATTATTTTTTGCAAAATTAATTTATGTTTATTTATCTTATCTTTTTTTACCTACTTGTGGTCGATTTAAATAGTTACATCAAGTATTCGTTATTTTATAAATATGAATACTATCGATTAACCTAAGTGGGTGCCATCTGTAAACTTTAGCATTTTAGCAAGTGGGTAGTCCGTTGATTTTAAATTTTGAAAATTGTTTAAAGGAATGCTAAGTCCTTATTTTACCTTTTTTCTTAAAAAGTAAACTAGGGATCAAGTCACCTATTGCAGGACTCCTCCTCCACTCGCTCCTTAAGGAGAATCAAAGTCTCATGGGACAGCAATCATACTGCCGAGTCCTTTGTAGATTATTTAGTTCTTATAATCATTATTCTTTTATTTTATTTTTATTTTGTTTTTTTTTTTCACAGTATAAAATAAATCAAATAACTAAATAAAGATAAAAATGTAAACACAAATTAAATAGCTTTATTTATTTTTTATTTGTTTAGGTAAGCTTTTGAAATTCGGTGAACTAGCTTAAACCACTTTTTAAATGTACTGGGAACTTGGTTATTTTTGGAATATCCATCAGCTGGCCTTAAACCAAAACGTCAATTCTGTTTTATTTAAACTCAATTTAGTTTAAATTAATAAATCAAAACTAAGTCTAAGAAAAAAAAATGCCTAAACAAAATCAGTCGGGAAAGCGCACCCGCCAAAGGGGCAAGAACTTCTCGCCATCCGAGGAGGATATACTACTCCGCCTGCTAACGCCCTATAAACCCATTATTGACAACAAGAAATCCGATGCTTTAACCTGCCAGATAAAGAAGGATGCCTGGGAGAAGTTGGCCAAGGAGTTTACCCACCAGACCGGCATGCCTCGCACTTGGCGGACCCTCAAGGATAAGTACAAGAATATGAATACCAAGACCAAGACGAAAGGCAAACGATTGGTCAATCAACCCATCAATCAGTTGGATGACTTCCAACTTGAGCTATCAGCCAGTAGTTGTGTGTCGGTAGTATATGATGAGGTGGGAGAAGAGGAGGATAATCAGTGTAAGTTGCTTATTTTAATTTTATTTTTTTCGCTAAAGTTTATATTAAAAATTAAGAATAATAATATGGTTGTGAGGGGGAAGTTTCAGTTATTTTGCAAATTCTCCTCTCGATAGAAATTAACTAACTCTTACCTTTATTTATATTTTCCACAGATGATTTAATTGAGATTAAGCCCGAGAAAATTGAAGAGGTTTTTATTTAAACTTTATTATAAATGGAACTCTTTTTCAAGCTTAACCTTTATTTTAGAATCCTATCCAGGAGGAAGTCCAGGAGGAAGTTCAGGGGGAATTTCTATGGGCTAACCTATCCCCGCTTTCACCGGATGAAGACCCTATAACCCCACCCACTAACAGCAGCAGGCGATCCCTGGAGGCCGATAGACACGAGCTCATTCGCCTGCAGCAGAGATTCTATAACAATGAGAACACCAGATCCGCCAAGAGACATCGCCTCGAGCTCAAGAACCTTAGTCTGAAAACCCAAATCTTGGAACTAGAACTTGAGGAGCGGCGTATGCGCTTGGAGAACAACAAGGAGAACACAACAATCACACAAAGTAGACGCCACTCAACCTCGATTAAGACTCATTAACGTTGATATACGATACCCATTGTATTGAGTATATACACAGTTCAAGACGTTCATTTACATAGATCAAAATACACTTAGAGCTAGACTAAGCCTAGACATGAAATGGCATTAATAAGTATATAACATGGAGAGTGTGAGTGTGGTGGGTCTTAAAGCTATATCAGAATCTGGACAATGCCACTAAGTAGTATTGTTTTTCTAAAGAAACCTCTTCCGAATTAATTGAAATTGTAAAAAGGAAATTAATATAATAATTTATAATTGGTTTTGTTTCCCAATTTCTCTCATTAACTCTCTCAATTCCCTCTAAAATTCCAACTAACTCTGTTGAGGTTCCTTGACCTAAACTAATGGCTCCGGAACATCCTTAATACCTTCGCTGCTCCTTCTCATTGACGGCGGACAGTGGCTGGTAGCTGGGATTCGAGAAGGCTTCTGTTGGGGCCGCCGCGCCCGCCGCTTTACTGGGAAGATTTTTCCTCGGCGGCTTCACATTCACATAGTTATCCGCCGCCGAGTCCCCATTGAGTTTCGTCTCCACATGATGGCGGGGCGAGGGCGTGGGCGTGGCATAGTGCTGCTTTAGAGCCTGATTGAATCGCCTCGCCTGCTCGGGACTCCGGCGCTCGCCCTCCTCGTCCTCATCCGATCCCGCCGAGCGGCGATGCAGCATGGGTATCTCTTCGGGAGCCTGATCCGCCGCATCCACCGTGGGCAGACCGTTTTTCTTGTTGCGTAGAGGCTTGCTGGCTCCGCTTATGTCCATGTTGTTGCTCAGCGTCGGCGACTGGCGGGCTCCTGGTGGGAAATTGAAAGTGGTTGTGTCGCTAGAGAAGTCCGCAAACTCGCTGGCCGCCTCCCCTTCGAGGCGCGTGGGTGAGAAGATGGCAGTGGCCGGTGGCGGTGGTGCATCGGAGTCCGGACTCATGGCCATGTAGTCATCCGGCAGCTCCTCGATGCCTGTGTTAGTGGTGTGCCATGGTGCAGAGGGATGCATGTGTGGGGGGTGAGTGTGTGCTTAGTTAGTAGCCTGATCCATGGCCAGCAATGGGTTATATCTGTATGCTTTATACTCACGTATATCGGGCACTATGTGTCCGTTGACGTAGCGTGGGGCCGAGGGGGCCAGCTCATCGGGGGAGCCCATCAGGGCCAGGTAGTCTGTCTGCTGGTTCTTCATGTACTCCATGTTGCTTTGCAGGTAGGGATTATTCAGGTCCAAGTAGTGCTAAGGAGCATAGGAAATTTATGGTTAAGAATTTTGGAAATAAATTCAAAAGGAGAAATCTTACATTGGCCACATCCTCGCCCAGCATGGTGGCAAAACGCTTCTCCAGCTCATTGAACAAGGGTCGGCTTTCGGGACTGCAAACGGGATTTTAAATTTTAATATTTATTTAAATATAATAATTTAAATTAATTTAAAAATTGTATTTATCCAGACAAACACTTACTTCTTTCGCCAGCACTCCAGCATTATGTCGTAGAGCTCTTGATTGGCATAGGGCGGCTTCTCCATGCGGTAGCCATCGTTCAGCTTGTTAAACAGCTCCTGATTCGGGTCTATTCCAGGGTAGGGGACCTTGGCCAGCGAGAACATCTCCCACAGGACAATGCCAAAGGACCAGACATCGCTGTATGTGCTGAACACATGGTCGCTGAGGGACTCCAGCGCCAGCCACTTAATGGGAAGTTTGCCGCTCTCTAAAATTGAATAATATTTAATTAAATTAAAATTATTTTAATTCAGAATCAGTCATAAAATTCTATTAAATATTTTATTAAATTTAATTAAATTAACAACAAATTAATCAGTGCCTTACCCGACTTCTTGTAGTTATCCCCGCGATACATGGAACGCGCCAGACCAAAGTCACAAATCTTGACCACATTATCCTCGCACAGGAGTATATTTCTGGCCGCCAGATCGCCATGCAATACCTTCTTGGAGGACAGGTAATCCATACCCCTGGCCACTTGGAAAGCCCAGCTGACCAGGTCAACAGTGGTCACTGACATGGCCTCCGTGGAGTCCGTCTTGTAGTTGGAACGCCAGGCGGGTTGAACCGAATTATTGGACATGATTTGGTCATCTGTGGATAATAAATTTGATTAGGGAACAGGCCATCTTAAGGACACCTTCAATCTTCAGCTGAAACTCACCCTCTGGGACAGTGGTCATCACGGTGTTACAGGTGTCCATCTGTCGGTCGTAGCTATAGGTAGCAGAGCCGGATCCTGGTCGTCCGGCACGGGTGCCCGATCGGGGATCGTTGTCGGAGTTTCTGCGATGATTAGGCGGCGGTTGGGTGTTATTGTTGTACGAGGAGTTCAGTTGGTTCATGTACGAGTGGAGCGGGAACCCGACATTAGCATACTTCAAGCCACCACCGTTAGCATCGCTGTTAATTGGGGTTTGGTCGCCGCGCCCACACAGACAAATAGGAGGAGGAGACACACAAGGAGGAGACCACAACCAGGAGCGGGAGATCACAGGCACAGGTGGTGAGAGATGCACAGGCAACACAGGTGCGCATACAGATACATTCAGAGTGTTTGTTTTTTGTGTGTGTTGTGGTAAGATTTTGTTTTGTTGTAAGATTTGTTGATTAGATCGTGTCGAGTGTAGTTTGTTGGTTAGTCGAGGGTTAGCAAGGATTACCAAAACCAGAAAGGGAACAAGATCAGCGTTATGTTAGTTAGCAGTTAGGGTAAGCTTAACTTGGGGTTAGTTAACACTGGGTTAAGAGAGGAGAAAGTAAAAGTCGTAATGACTTACCGGTGCAGGTCAAAGTTCTCGGAAAAGCGTTGCGTCATGATATTGGGATCAATGTGATCGGTATCCGGGCTAATCTGATTGATAAAACACTTTCTATTCCTCAGCAGGAAGTTCTGGATATTGCCAAAGCGACAGTACTCCACAATGACCATGAGTTCGCCTTTGGGAAAGAGGGTTTTAAAATAAATTTAATGATATTTAAAAGATGCATAAAATCTTAATATATATATGCAGGACAATATTTTAGAAGCTGAAATCAGACTAAATTTTTAGTTATATATAATTACATATCATAAATTCCATATTTTATTACCGCCAAAAAATCTCAAGTGGCTTAAAATTTGAATACAAGAATTTAAACAATATCCAGGAATATATTTTAAAAACCAAAATCAAAGTGTTAAAATTTCGACCTGTTTTCAGCATTAATTTAAAGTTATTTAAAATCCAGAGAATTATATTTGTCTTAAAATATAAAATACAAATTATGAAAAATATGCAAGACAATATTTTAGAAGCCGAAATAAAAGTGTACAATTTTACAGCTACTTCATTTTAAATTATTAAAAATCCCTAGATATATTTTTATCTTTATAATCCAAAACTAATTTTTTAATCTTATAAATTTTTTTTAAATAAACTTTTTTTAATACTTACGCTTTGCAATGTTTTTGGTAACAGCTCCCAGCAGATTCACCACATTCAAGTGCTGGCCCAGATGGACCATAATCTTCAACTCGGACACCAAAGCCCGCACCACCTCATTGTCCGCCGTCCGCTTGACCATCTTAACAGCCACCGTGGTGACGGGCTCCTCCTTTCGTATACCCTTGGCCTCGCCCTTGAGCACTACGCCAAAGGCTCCGGCTCCCAGCTGCTTGCCCAGCTTCAGGTTGTCCCGCGGGAACTCAAACTCCCTGTTATAGGGCAGCAGCTCCGCCTGCTCATCCAGGGTGAGATCGGGATTAATGTGTCCCACGGCTCCCTCCTCGAAGTTGGCCAGGCCAGCGGCCTTCAGGGCCAGATGTCGTTTGTGCTCCTTGTGGTAGCGAACGGCCAGGAAGGCACACAGGCTGATCAGGAGGAGGAACAGCATGACACCGAACCAAATCCAGCCCTTGCTTATGCCGGGAAGATCTGGGAATCAAAAAGAAAATGTTTAAAAATCTTTAAAAAATTAAAAAGAAGAGAAACTCACTGGAAAGAACCACTGTAATGGAGTTCTCAATGCTGCCCAAACGATTCTCCACTAGACACCGGTAGACACCCTCATCCCCGGGATACAGGTGGGTTATTAGCAGTTTGGTGTCGCCTTCGGGGAAATGCAAGAGATTCGTCTCCACTAGCTCCCGGCCATCCTTGAACCATCGAACCGTGGCCAATGGAACTGCCTCAGAGCGGCACACCAGCTCCAAGGATTGGCTCAGGTTTCGCTCCATTTTCGAATGGGTGTTCAGGTTGGTGTACTTCCACTGCGGCGCCCGGGGATCGTGGACGAAGACGTTGATCTCCCGGCTGCCGTAGTCCCCGGAATTCATGATGTGGTAGGCACGGCACTCGTATGTGCCACGATCCTCGTCCGTTATGGAACTGAAGTGCACGGTACTCTTGTAGGAGTACTCCGTTTTGGTGGTTTCAATTGTGACACCTAGCCAGGCGGATAAATTAAATTAATTATTATAAACATTCGGATACCTTGTAGGGAAAATCTTACGCTCATCTGCCTCCAGCTCCACGCCATCGTGAAGCCACCTCAGTTTGTCATCAAAGTGATAAGCCAATGCCTCGCAGGTGAAGTTCTCCTCGTCACCCTTGGCTATCTTCCGCTGCTCATCCAGGCCGTAAATGGTCATATTCTCGGCAATGTCGCCCAGGAGGACATGTGCCTTGGTCTGCGATCGCCGCTCTTTGCCGTCCACCAGATTCTGGGCAATGCAGGTCAGGATGCCCGGCTCGGTGGGCCTGAAGGATACCTCTACAATGCGCTCTATGCTTAGCTTTCCTGGTCTGGGATTGGTTTGGAACTGTGGTGGGTACATAGACTGGATTAGCTGGGGAGTTCATTTTGGAAGTTGAGAACAGAGATGGTACCTGATATTCCTCCTGGATTTTGGGTGACTGCAGCAGACGACACAGAAAAAGACAATGAAAGATGTTTGAGGAGACGAAAGACAAATGTTTAAACATTAACTTAATTATTGTTTTAACACTTAAATAAAATTCCTTATACCTTTACAATTAAATAAACTAATGAGGAATACATAAAATGAGGAATGAAAGATGTGTGTTCTAAGTACAAAACACACTCCCCAAACTTACACTAAAATTCTGATTAAGCACCGAGCAGGTGGGCCAACGCGGCTCCAAGGTGCACGGCCGGAAGAAGAAGGTAACAATGGCCGGCGGATAAGCCCGCACTGTGCACTCCAGCCGCGCAACCTTGCCCACTTGGACATAGACATCCGGCATGCTAAGCGCCGGGCCATCAATAACACTGACATTGTAGGGCCTTTCCACAGTCTGGATGGTGTTGGTGCCTCGCAGGATGTAGGTGCCACTGTCCTCCAGCTGGGCATTGAGCACCTGCAGCGTGGTGCTGCGCTCAGTGGAGATGATCTTGAAGTTGTGCTCCGTCTGCCAGACCTCCGTGCCATCCGGCTTTAGCCAGCTGAAGGTGGGCTCGGGGAAACCCTCAAAGGTGGCCGTCATTTGGATGGTTTTGTTGGCAAACTCCCGGACATCGTAGTGATTCGAGGGCTCGTTGACATTCAGGTAGGTTTCATTGGGGGCTGGAAAGATCAAGGATAAACAGATGTAGGAACTAACCAGATTATCCTAAGACTTACCCAAAACTCTGATCTTGTAGGAAACAATCTGGGGCTTGTTGTTGATGGCCTCGGTAACAACGCACTTGTAGAGTCCAGTGTCCGTTGGCTGGGCATTCGTCACGGTCAAGGTGCTCCTGCCCAAGTGATGGGTGCTGTTCTTGAACTTGTCATCAAACTCTGCAGTGGTAATAGTGACCCGACTCTGTGGAGGGATTTTCCAGGTTTAAATAGAGATTTCTTTCCAAGATCTCCTCTCTTACTGACCTTATCCCTGGGTGGCGTTATCCACTCCATGCTGTAGCTGAGCAGCTCAATGGTGGAGGACTGCTCACACACCAAAGTAAAGTTGCCGTGCAGGAAGACATGGTTCCTGGCCCTCGACTTGATCTCGGGCTTGGGCAGGGGCTTGTCCGCCTCTGTTGCGTTGGTAGAGAGTTTAGCATTATTAGAGGATACCCTTTGCAAAGGCCGTGGACTGGCAAGCAATGTTTCTACAGCTTCTCATGCAGATGGATGGATGGGGTTAGACATAGACGAGGACACACATGGGTTAACGTTTCTACAGTACTCTTAGGAGGTAGGTTAGTTGGGTAAGTAGCAAAACCATAAGTCAAGTTAGAGTTAACCAAGTTAAGTCAGTCCGAAACCAAAGAAATTCGTAACACAAAGCGGGAAATAAAGCGATGCAACACAGCCGAAACGATAACACAAAACAAGGACAACAGCCAGGAGGACAACACTTACGCCCTGGCCTGGGTGAGGGCGACGATGGCATCGGAGCCAGCCGGGCTGGACTTCGCTTGATCCGATCCTGGGCACTGCCTTCACCAGAGATTAGAGCCCCTTCACCCTGGGTTTGGTTAGTAACCGAAGCGAGGACATTTTCGGCCTCATCTTCATACTCTAACCCTATGTTAGTCAAGGGTCCCCGCGAAGGACCGTTGGTACTGAGATTATCCAATCCGGATGCTGGAGGAGTTAGCAGATTAGCACATGAACGTGGTGGATACGTGGGAGAGAACAGTGAAGGGGGAGCACAGGGAAGAGAGAAATACCATTTGGTTAGGACACACACTTAAGAATCTTTAACTTGCAGGCAGTGTTTGTGTTTTGTACTCGAAGAAATTCAAACCTGAGCTTTGAATAATTAAAGAGTATTTTTTTAAAATTAAATTTCAAAGCCAATTTCCAAATAATTTACTTTATTTTTTAGTGCAAAAATGTGCTTGGAAGTGTGCTTGCGGCAAGTGTACTTTGGTGCAACTATAAACCATAAAAGAAGCCTTGAATTTGGAAGAGAGAATAGAGATTAGAGAGATCCTTTGGCCCATACCAAAAACCCTTTAAAAATATTTAATTATTTGTTGAATAGAGAGAGAGAGTGTAAAGCAATATTTACGACATATATAGAGACGGAAATCACAAATCACAAACTTTGGGGTGCAAAAACTCACTATCAATGTAACCGTTACCAATAAAGGACACAACAACGGTCCAGTTCTCGTCGTCGTGCTCCGGATAGGGCGTTTTGGGTAAACAGTAGTACTCGCCGCCATCCGTGATGCTGCGGATTTCGATGGTGAATCCCCGCTTCGGATCGTAACGACCGACTTCTCTGCTGGAATAACTCTGCGCAGGAAGAAGGGTTGGTCAGAGATATCGATTCTGTCTGAGGAGGAGCACCCTGCCTATCTAGAGACTGCCAGTCGGTCAGGGACTTGCAACTTGATTGTTAATGCTACGTAATATATTTATACATTTCTGGGGGAAGGAACTTTATGTACAGGGATAATGAAAGGACTAACTACGTATATATATCTCGAGGATAATATAGTCTCCAACTGGGACGTACTTTTCTGGTAGCTTATGTCAAAGAGCGACTGACTGTCCAACGATTTATCGGAGCAATAGACGGTACTCGAGATGTACTCGATGACGCGGAAGGTGAAGCCTAGCTTGGAGTCGTACGTCCAGTTCTGGTAGAAATCGGGCTGGCCCTCAATCCTGCCATTCGAACTGATGTTCCAACCCAACTGATTATCCTGTGCGCCAATAAAAGGTGTCTATTTTAGTTTAAGCCTTTTCTAGACCCATCAACTGGAAAGTCTTTAGAGGATTGCAAGGATATGGATTCCGCCCCGGCACTTACATCTCCATTGAAGTGCAGCAACACCTCGGTCTCGGGCATGGCCGGCTTGCAGGGTATCACCACGTCGCTATACTGGTGGGCAATCACAATCACATCCGTGGGCACCAGCTTGTTGTAGGGATCGTTCACGTACACGTAGATGGAGCTAGCCTGGTCCTGGTTCACCATCTCGCGCACCTCCTCGTCCGACTCCCTGGACAGGTTGATCTGGTCCAGGCTGGACTCCTTGATGCAAAAATAGGCGCCCACCTGGTCGGCCGTCACCTCCAGGAGATCCAGTCGCACGCCAAAGGGTCGCGTAGGATCGAGGTCATTTGTGAACGTGGTCAGACTTGGATGCACCTCTGAGTTGATCCACCAGATCACGGCCTCGCTGGCCTCGCACAGCAGCGTGTAGTTGGTGCGGTGCTCCAGCTTGATGTTGTCCTTGCAGGGCGTGATCAGCGGGGCTCCATTCTCGCCGCCGCAACTGGGTGGGTCATCCTCCAGATCGAACTGGGGCCGGGGAACTGCAGGGGATGAGGGAATAATTGAATTAAATTAATAAATTAAATGTTAAATAATTGTGAAATATATTAAATAAATATATAAATATTTTCTGTTATTTCTAGTACTATAATTTATTATTAAAACTACTCATAAAATGTCACATTTGTTTTCTTCGTGGCAGCTTCATTGAAATTATGGTTCATTGATGGCTCAATAGGCATCACAACGAAATTCTTGTTTAAATAATATTTAAAAATATTATATATCTGTTATTTCTAGAACTATAATTTATTATTAAAACTACACATAAAATGTCACATTCGTTGTTTTCCTGGCAGCTTCAAGTGGAAACCCATCTGTTCTTCAATGGAATTATTGTTCATTGATTGCTCAACAGGCATCACAACAAAATTCTTCAAATACTTTATCTATTACCGAGTGCTCGGCCCTCGTCACTGGTGGCGCTATAATAATAACTTTAAGTGATTGAGCAGTTGAGCGACTCTCTGTGGATCTTCTACTATTCCATTTTTTTGCCATATTTAATTGGAGAGCGTAGCGCTTCCTCTGACTTTGTCCCTGTGGCGGCGGCGTCTGCTTGCCGAGTTCACTTGGACTTCTTTTTTTTTTCTCGTTCGGAATCAATTATTTGTTTACAGAGGCGGCGATAACAACAGAGAGCCTTGCCTCGCCCTGCCTCGTCTCTGTTTCTGATACGGAGGGCATTATGTTCTCGATCGGAGCCACTGTTCCACATAAATATGTCTACATACATATGTGTCTTAAAAAGTATTCAAATCACAATGGTATCTAATGTGTAAAAAACGAATAGAATTAATGGTGCGAGGAAAGCAGAAGCCGGCACTAGAATTCGGCATCTTATCAACTGGGGTTCAAAGTTCGGTTTGGTGTCTAGTATTTCAGCTGAGGAAGAGCTGTGGGTTCTGTCTGCACTGGCTTGATATAGGAAGATGAATAGATTAAGGCTCCTATATAGAGAGAGAAATATCACACAAATGGGGGACTAGTAAAAACCATAAAAAATTTTATATATGTTAAAATAGGTTCTAGCAAGGTTTTAGATAATAATTAAAACTCTGATTTGCTTTAAAAACTATTACAAAAAAAAATAAATAAATAAATACCAAATAGATATTTTTTTTATATTTTAATATAAAATTGTTTATAAGTTCAAAGATTAAAGACTAGCTCATCTTAAATTATTTTTCAAAAATTTCCAACTTAAGATCGATATTTGTTTATATTTGAAAGTGATTTATTATAGTCTTCTACACTTGAAAGGGTAAATTAATCATTCTTATTTCGTTTACAACAAAAAAAAAAAAAAATACATTTTTATGTATATAGCATTTTATAAACATATGTATTTATTAATAGAAACACTTGTATGGTTTTTCTGTGCAGAAACAGAAATATAGAATGTGCCAGGCTTTGACAGGAAAAACCTTAAACATTTATATGTTCAATACTTTATATATTTTTTTAATATTTTTTTTTGAGTTAACTCCACTTACGTGCTTCAATCCATGAGATTCCGAGAAGCAGGAGAATGGGCCACAAAATCCAAGGCATCCTCTCCAGCAACATCGCTCAGCAGCTTTGTTTATTTGTTTGCTTTGTGCTTAAATATTAATACTAATTGATTCGCCTAAATATTCACAGATTTAGCACATTTGGCTCAGTAATTCCATGGTCACGTTGGAAGACACTTTGATCACTTAGCGGTGCACTGGAAGAAAACGGAAGTGGTTGCGGTTGATATTATCGTTGGTTTTTGCGATTTAGTAAAGTTGAGTAATAGAGTTTTAAAAGGTTTTTATATAGTTTTTAAAGTAAGTTAAATAAATGTTTAATTCTTGGTAGACGTGGTTTCTTTGTTTAATATTTTTCACAAATTAAAAACTGTTTTTAAATGTTTATTTAATTATAATATATTATAAAACGTTTCGTTTATTTTTTAATAGTAAGGCACTTTACTAGATTTTCACTGAATTTAATATTTTCAATTGAGTTGTTGTGTTGTGGTTTATTTGCACTTTTTGTAATTTATTTTTTTGTTTAGTTAGTTTTTTAATTTCTTACACTTTATTTATTTTTAATATATTACACTTTTTCCTAATGCATTTTCTATACAATTTCTTTATTATTTTGATTGATTACAAGGTTATATTTGAGTTATGGGATCCGCTTCTCAGAAACCAGCAGCATAATCACCCGGAGACGACTGAAGCTTTCTGCTGGATTGTCGCCTCGGACGCTCTGGGGAGAATCTCGAGAGCATTAACATTTACGATAAGACCCAACTTCTGGCTGTTGTTTATGGCATCTCGGGTGCCGATGTGAAACCAAAACCGAATCCACATTCATTCAAGTCCCAGTCGTCCGTTACAATGCGCGTTGCGTTGATAAAACCAACAAAATAATATTTATAAGTAAGAGAAGAAAACAATTCGAGTGAAATGGAGGCGCTCTCCTCCGCTCTGAACTCGAGCAATCGCCCGGAGCACTGCGATTGGCAATTATCTTATTGGTGGACCTTCTTATCACAGAGAACACACAAGAACATAGCACTGGGCACAGAACACTTATGCGCATAAACAAAAAACAAAAACATTACGCATACGCACAGTATGCGCTGCTCCGAAGACATCTCACACCCCCTCCGCGCTTCTTTCTTATTTTGGTGTCACATCCGCATTGGGAAAACGAGAGCTTCCGGGGCAGGGAATCCAGAAGAGTGGGGGTAGGCGGCCACACCCACTAATGAGGCAACAGGTCGCCCACGTGCTCGGTCATAACTCACTGTCGCCGAGCTGAGACCCCTTGGCAGTCGCCAAATGGCAACGGGACATGCACAATTAAACAAGCTGATCTAACCATTGGCCACACCGAAGGAAACTAAGTGATCCAAATGGGAGGGTGGCACAAAAAAAATTCTTTTTAAAAAAATATATATAATATTACATAAAACGCTATTTAATGTTGGAATATATTTCAGAAATTCTGTTACATAGTGAAGGAGTCATTTCCGACCCTATAAATCATATATATTCTTGATCAGCATTAACAGCCGAGACGAACTAGACATTTACGGCAGAAAAAAAATGTTGTAATTTTTTCAACATTTTACAAGGGGTTACATCGTTAAAATGGTCAAAAATTGACAAAATTTTGAATTTAAAAATACATTATTTACAGCATGCAGATTCGTTAACCTCATAAAAACTAACATAAAACTGTTTTCCGAATTTAAATTAAATCATTCTTGACGAAGTTATAGATTTTTAAGTTTTGTAAAAACCAATAAATATTAAAAACAAATAGAAAAAGTATTTAAAATTGTTAAAAATTTACAGAAATTGAAACTTAAAAAAATGACTTAAATTTAGTATTCAGAACTGTATTGAAAATAACCCAGAACAGCTTTCCACATAAAATTTAATGCATTCTTGGTTTAAAAATATCGATTCAAGTCCCTTAATGCACATGTTACATACAAACTGCAAGGGTATACAAACTTCGGCTCACAAAATACACAACTCATACAAGCTTTATCTACTTTATAATTACACTATCAAGTGTTTTTTTATATGCAAACATATATGTAATCATTCAAGAAATATTTCCCAGAAATGCAATCAAGGTTTGGCACTGTTTCCTGCTGGCATTTCATATTCCTTGTTGTGATAATAAAGGCTCATTTTTCTTATATTTAAATGAAAATTTAAATGATTATAATTGTAAAAAAGATATGCTAATTGATTTCAAAATAAAATAAATTTAACGAAATCAAATAAATATTAATAAACATTTTTCCGCTGTGTGCCCAACAATTAAAGCAAACGAAGTGCTCCACTGATGTGCCACTTCATGGGGCCATCTCGTAAACGCGTAATCCCGCCCAGCCGCAGGGACAACAAGTGTCCCAGCTTTTGACATCAATAAACTGGAATTTAATTTGCTGGCAAACTCGGACAAGCCGCACCTCCTGTGATGACATTTTGGCCTAGCAAACTTATTGTGGCTAATTGCCAGTTGGTCAGCAAATAAAGCCATTCGTCTTTGTCACGGCGACTCCTTGAGCGAGGTCAGTGTGTGTGCTTTAATGCCGTGTCACTGGGTTCTTAGCCCGTTCCTCCCGTTTATCGGCTAATTGGGAAACACTCTCTGGTTTCACCTGTA
>JAEIIJ010017028.1:0-14166 GCA_018904815.1 Drosophila ogumai | reverse complement strand
CGAACCACCAACCTTTCGGTTAACAGCCGAACGCGCTAACCGATTGCGCCACGGAGGCAGTTGACTCTACCTTGACGGATGCTCTAGTTGAGCTCAGGGGCGCTGTTCTTGAAAACTCTGACAAATTAAGCAGCTAAGCAGTTCTTATTATAATTTATTTATTCCTTTATCTACGCTGGGCCCTTTTTTTGCGCGTGCTGTAAAGTTTGGTACTTTTTTCGCTGCTTGCATGGCCTCCGTGGCGCAATCGGTTAGCGCGTTCGGCTGTTAACCGAAAGGTTGGTGGTTCGAGTCCACCCGGGGGCGGCTTTAATATTTTGCACCCGATATATTTTTTATTGATTTTTTGTGTTACCTTTTTATATGTATTTAAAAAGAGCATATAAAATATTATGCCAACGTACTTGACTTCTATAAGCATTTTAATGTATCTTATTAGGAGTTTCCTTGTTAATGTTGTTCAACAATTTAATTTTTTATTTTTGTTTTTTTTTTTTCTCGCTTCGACGTTCGTAAGGGAGTAAGGGGGGGGCTTTGAACAAGGGCATTTGCTGAGATTCGTTTAGGCAAACAGCAGCAAAGTGAGGCAACCAAAAACAATGCGTGTCTAAAGTTTAAGTTGAAGGTGTAGATGAACAAAGCCAAACAGACACGGCAACGAGCACTCGGGTAGACATTTAGCGTTATAAATATATATAATAATGACTTCCATCACGCCTTTTCACCTTCGCCAGACAAACCGCACATTAAAGAGCTTCAATGTGATATTAGATAATGGAAACCCATTGCTTTATTTGTTAATTAGAACTTTGGAGTTTCCGCTAATTTTCCTAATTTCTCTTACAGATGACCTGCGGCATATCCTGTGTCGATAAGACACTAAACAAATCCTTCTATCACCTGGGTGTTTGCATAGCCAAGCATCCGGGGTACTTTATAATTATTCCAGTCTTGCTGACGCTGCTCTGTATGACGGGGTAAGTAAACGCATGCCTGGAAGGTCTAGAAACTAACTAATTAATCCATGATTTTCACAGCTATCAGCAGCTAAAATATCAAATCGATCCCGAGTACCTATTCTCGCCCATTGCGGGCGAGGGCAAGACTGAGCGCGCCATCGTCGAGCAGTACTTCAAAGTGAATTACACGCATCGCTTCAATGTCGGACGCATAACGAGACCCGGTAAGTGGCGGCAAATATAATGTTTATGCACCTGGATGGGATTGTGGCAAGCATTTTCCGCTCATGTTGCCACACTTTTTGCACCTTGACGGAGGAGGAGAAGGCTACCTGAGGGCTTTCCGGCGCTTTAACTGCCTTTCCTCGCCTCCGCCCTGCCCTGCTTTGACTTTTTCGGCTCGAGTGTGTGCAATAAATAATTTCAGCACACGACCGAGATGGAGACACAATATCTTAGCATTTATTGGGGTCTTGAACTCGACTCTGTTTTACAGACTATTAACTTCGCTAAATGGTTTATTAGGCAAAGCCACCACCACTAGCATCGCCAAACTACAATAATAGTAACAGCAGAAACATTAATAATAATAGCAGCCACAACAATGGCTTTAGCTAACTTAAGCAAAGTACCGCATAATTGCCAAATGACATTGTGCCATCAAAACTTGAGCAGAGAGATGCCGAAATACGAGTAGGAAAATCTTTACCCATGAAAATAACATTAAAATTAATTATTTATTATAATAGTTTTTGCAAACACAAACTCCAAAATCATGAGTATCAACAAAAATGAAAAGAACGTACAGACAAAGGCAAATTTAATGCATTAAAACCTACAAAACCAAGTAGAAAAGCTATGATCGAGTGTTACCAACTGTGAAATATAAAAAATATTCAAAGTACATGTTTAATTATGCTCAAAATTATGAAAAAACTTCAACTAAACAGTGCTGAAAGACAGCATGTTGCTGGAAACATGTTGCGCAAAATCCCAATATGAAGAAATGTAACTAGGAACTTGTTGCCAACAAAAGTAAAGATGCTCCTCATAATTATTAAAAACTTATTTTAAACCTTTTTAAAGGTATTTTAAATAAAATATGTTGCAAAATAAAGACAAATGTAACTAGTATGTTGCAGAAAGTTTAAACATTTTACTATCAAACAACTTGCATATTTTTTACCGATTTTAATTAAAGTTTTAGAAAACAACCGCACTGGTTAATTATACAATTTTTGCTATAAGTACGTTGTAAATTATGGGTACCAGAAATAATAATGTAGATTATATAATTAGAATTTGGCACCTGTATAAAGATTATGGGACCCATCTCCGCCTTTTTGAGAAGCATTTTAGATTCTTTTTCAAGTGTAAAAGTCTTTCGTATTAAAAAACAATGTATTTACATATGATTTAATATTTTTCTGCCACACCATTCATCTGTATCTTTTGTAATACTTATGTTACCAACTGTTTTGTACCAAACTTTTTCCTATGAGCTCTCTTGGTAGTAGGGCCCTTAAAAATTGCATAATTTGGCCGGTCTTAAATGCTTGTTGCAAAAAATGAAGCAATTCGGACCTTGCTGAGTGGAATGATGGGAGAAACGTGTGGAATAGGCTAAAACTAACTGCAAAACCATTATTTTTTTTTTATTGGTGAGCAGTGCGAATGTTTGCTGCGTGTTGCTGGCAAGCAATTTCGCTCCGAAAGGCCGTTAGCCATTATTCTTGTGAAACAAGTGCTTTAGGCCGTTCTCCTAAACTGCACTCGATGTGCACTCAGCAGTTCTTGGATCGAGACGCATGCAGATCAGCGCATCAAGCTGTGACGCGTGCTTATACATAATTCAAGTGGCATCAAAATTAAACATTTTGTATATCCATGCCTCGATTTCGCTCATCATTGAACTTTATTTTTGACTGGAGATATGTACGAAAACCCAGCGACTGTGAGGCGGCCATGAGCTAAGCGATGTGGCTTCATACGAGCAGCAGCACATCCATGCGATCGCTGCTGGGGATTTTGTTTTTTTCTAGACCGCATTTAGGCGGTTACGACCAGTTAGCCACGGAGCTCAGTGCTCCGCTTCGGTTGCACTTTGGCCAAATGTGCCACAAGACTGTTAAAAAAGCAAAGCAAACGGCTTGCAAGCTGCAACTTTCCCCGGTCTTTTCGAAAATTTGTTTATGGAGCGCATCAAGAGAAATGCCAAAAATAATTAATTTAGCCGCAGACATGTTATATAAAAGCATTGCTCGATTATTATTATTACTATTATTTTTCAACTCGAATTGCGCTCTTATAGACAATAGTTTTTGTTGATCCTGTTGCCGGAAGGCTGAGACTTCCTGCTTTAACACAAATAAATTGTTACGATTTAAGTTGAGATTTTTGGAGAGAAGGATTTAATGATTCGAAACATTTCTGGTTGTTCGAATTGCAATCCATAAAACCAGCTTTGTTCATAAAAAAAATTCATTGACAATTGCTTGCAAAAACGTGAATGGTTTGTTGATCACAGAAAATATTCAAAAAACATGTCAAGTTCATTCACAACTAAAACCAAAGCATCATTGAAACTTTTAATACCCTGGGGTAAATGGTTAAATATTTTGTTTATTTAATTATTGAAATTTTTATGATTACAGTGGTGCTTAGGCATAAATTTATATGAAAAAAATAGATATATTAATCATTTCTTTTATATATATTATAGAGCTATGAGCTAGTTCACTCAATTCAATTTAATTTAGACCATACAAATTAAAATTAAGCAGAACTGTTTTGCCCTGCCGAAGGCCCTTGTGAAAGCCTCAAAAGAGTTTTTACAATCGTTTAAAGAAGAGGCAGAAAGAACGTACCGGATTTTCCGGACATTAAATTTTATGAAATTTTAAATTTTCAAACATTTTTTTCTGTTTACACAAAAATCATAAGTTTACTGTGATACTCCTTGTTGTCAAGTCAACAAGTTGAAAAATAATAATAGTAAAGGTACGTCTATAATTTTGAATTTATGAATTCAAGGAAATAAAACGGAAACATTTACAAACATTTTCTTCTGGTTTCGCTAAAATCAATAGGTTCATAAAATGGTTTTCAATAACAACAAGTTGACAAAAAATAATTATAGTACCGCAATCTATATAATTTGAAATGCAATAGCTTGGATATATAAATATTTATTGCAGACAAGTGTCGACATATACAAAATATCTGGGCATGAAAAGCCGCACCAAACCTGTGACGCAAGTATATAGTATTGTATAGCTGCATTGGTTATGGCGCATTAAATTCGAATAACGTTTGGGGACAATCGTCTAATATTAAGTGGAAGTCCGATAAACGGGCAAACAACAGAAGCACACACGAGTGAGAAATAAACGGGCGAAGCCACAATCAAATGGAAATCAATTAAAATTATTGTCACGTCTCGGCGTGTGGGTAACGGCAGCGGCCGGAGCAAAAGTCAGCCTTCGAGCCTAAGTCCACAAAGTCACTAATTGTTGGCGCTTTGCTCTTTGCGCTTAAAACCATGGTCATCGATGCTAATCCGACACCTGTCGTTCGCCTTTTCCAGGTCGATTCGGTCGAGTCATTGTGATAACGAAAGATGGAGACGATAATATGATAAGGCGCGAGGTGTTCCAGGAGCTGCGCCAGCTGGACGATCTCATACAGAATGCCAGCACCACCTACGATGGGGATACGTACACCTACAAGGATAACTGCGCCCGATGGGAGAGCGAGTGCTTCGAGAACGATATCCTTAACCTGGATGCGCTGATGGATGATGTGAGTAGAGGAGTAACTAGAGCTGGAAATAAAATCGATTCTGTAAACGATTAAACGATTTTGTTTGAGTTATGCGATGATGTACATTTTATGAAACGATTTAATCGAAAAAACTATTATTTTCATTTTCGATTTGAATCGATTTATTTTTAGAACTTTTTAGAAAAAACCGATTTACTAAAAATTAATATTTTTCCGGCTCTAACTATATATCTTCTATATACATATATCTATACATATATTTCTATATATATACTTTAGATATATACCTATAAAAACCAGTGAATATAAAATCGATTAATCTATTAATCGATTTTTTCAATTATGCAATTAATTTGTATCATCTGTTTAACCTAAAAATTTAATATTTAAATTTTTGATTTTAATCGATTTATTTTTAGAATTTTTTTGGACAAAAATCTATTTATTGAAAATCGATTTATTTCCAAAAATTAACCAAAATTAATCTCTACCTTCTGCTGAAATATATATAATATATTCAGACTTAGTTGTAATAATAATAATTATTTTCTTTATTTTAGATTGAGGCCGGCCAGCTTAATCTGACTTTCCCCTTCATGTTCAATCCAGTCACCTGGGATGCTCATCTATTCCCTGTGTTCTTTGGCGGCACTAAGCTCACCGAGGACAATGTGGTAATCAGTGTTCCAGCCATACAGCTGGTGTACTTTGTGACAGCAGATACCAAGCGTCAGGATGCCAAGTAAGGTCTTAAGTTTATCTCTAAAGTGATAAATCTAACATAGTTTGTATATTTTTCACAAGGGGTGCGGAATGGGAGGAGACCTTCCTGAGGGTTGTTGGACAAGCAGAGGATTCTGGAAGGTTTAAACACATCTCAGTCTCGTACTTTGCCTCTCGAACTCTTGACCATGAACTGGAGAAAAACACCAAGACAGTTGTGCCCTATTTTAGCTCTACATTCTTGCTCATGGGGTTGTTTAGGTAAATCTTGGAATACTCAATATAAATTTGATTTTTATAAATTTTATACAAATTATAATTGATGGTAAATTGTTCTTCTAGCATTATTACCTGTATGATGGGAGATGCCGTTCGCTCTAAGCCCTTCCTGGGTCTCATGGGCAACGTCTCAGCCATTATGGCCACCTTGGCAGCTTTTGGTCTGGCTATGTATTGCGGAATTGAGTTTATTGGCATTAACTTGGCGGCCCCATTCCTGATGATTGGTGAGTTAAAGTCTTATTTAAGCTATATAATTATGGTAATTATTACGTAGCATATAAATTTTTGTATTTTAGAGCTTTATACTTCAGCTAAGTTCAACTTTTACTCTTTTTTTATAGATTAAATTTAATAAAATAAATTAAATATGTATCTAAAATTAACACCCACTTTAGGAAAAACATTTGTGAAAGAATTCTTTAGTCTTTTTTTTAATTTCTTAGATATAATTAAATGACTTTATTTTATGTTTAAGATCAAAATGAACTTTAATTTAAACTAGATGTTAGGAGTTTAGCAAAAGCATTTGTTTAAAAATTCTTTAAGTATATTAACCAATTTCCTACCCTTCCCTTAGGCATTGGCATTGATGACACCTTTGTTATGTTGGCCGGTTGGCGTCGGACCAAGTCCAAAATGCCAGTGGCCGAGCGTATGGGTCACATGATGTCCGAGGCAGCTGTCTCCATTACCATTACCTCGGTCACCGACTTCATCTCGTTCCTGATTGGCATCATTAGTCCCTTCCGATCGGTGAGGATCTTCTGCACGTACTCGGTGTTTGCCGTTTGCTTTACGTTCCTGTGGCACATCACCTTCTTTGCCGCCTGCATGGCCATCTCCGGGTACAGGGAGCGTCAGAATTTGCATTCCATTTTTGGATGCCGAGTCCAACCGATGTCGGTGGCCATTAAAGGTGAGTGAACTGATTGACTGTGACTGTGATTGTGAGTAAAGCTATTGTTGTTCCAAAACTCGTGAAAAGAGTAAAACAAAAACATGTTTTTAAGAAGATCTTGAGTCAGTATCCATTAGATAGAGTTTAAAATGCTCTTGGCAAGTGCTTTTTGCTGCAAGGTCTACTTGGACTGCACCACAACCGGATCGAGGTTTAGTTTAGATGGCTTAACACCAGCAGCTGCAACATGAACTTGATCATGAGGCAAAGCAACTAGACTAGTCACTGTCTTGGCACAACAAGAGCCGTTCGCAATTGAGGTCAATGGGAACTTGTCTCACCACACTTCTTTCTATCGACTCGATTTGCTCCACAGAGAAGCGCAACTTCCTCTACAAGGCAGTAATGGCGGGTGGCATCGACCCCAAGGACCCTGACAATCCTATTGACAACAAGGATCACATGCTTATGGCCTTCTTCAAGGACAAACTGGCTGCTGTGATCAATAACAAATGGTGCAAAGGCATTATAATCCTGGCCTTTGCCACCTACCTGGCTGGTGCCTGCTATGGCATAACCCAGATCAAGGAGGGACTCGAACGACGTAAGCTTTCCAGGGAGGACTCCTATTCGGTGGAGTTCTTTGACCGCGAGGACGACTATTACCGCGAGTTTCCCTACAGAATGCAGGTGAGTTAGTGAATGAAATTAATCTTTAAGTCAGTTTAATGAATCCTTATTTTCAATTTCCAGGTTATCATTGCCGGACCCTTGAACTACTCGGATCCCATAGTCCAGGAGCAGGTGGAGAATCTTACAAGTACCCTGGAGCACACCTCTTATGTGACCTCCAGACGCTACACAGAGTCCTGGCTGCGCTCGTTCCTCTCCTTCCTGGATCGCAACAACGAGCTGCTCAATGTGACCGTGAACGATGAGCAGACCTTCATAGAGGCTGTAAAGGAGCACTGGCTGTTCCCCGGCAATCCCTTCTCGCTGGATGTGCGCTTTAATGATGACGAGACCCAGATCATTGCCTCTCGGTTCCTCATCCAGGCCGTAAACATCACGGATACTAACCACGAAAAGGAAATGGTGCGGGATCTGCGCAAGATTTGCAAGGACTCGCCGCTAAACGCCTCCATCTTCCATCCCTACTTTGTGTTCTTCGATCAGTTCGAGCTGGTGCGTCCTGTCTCGCTGCAGGCAATGGTTATTGGAGCTGTGATCATGATGATTATCTCTTTTATATTTATACCCAATATCCTGTGCTCCTTGTGGGTCGCCTTCTCCGTCATCTCCATTGAGCTGGGCGTGGCTGGCTATATGGCCTTGTGGGACGTTAACCTGGACTCCATATCGATGATTAACCTGATTATGTGCATTGGCTTCTCCGTGGACTTTACCGCCCACATCTGCTACACGTACATGTCCTCGAAGAAGCGCAATCCCAAGGCTCGGGTTCGCGAGGCTCTCCACTCTTTGGGCTTGCCGATTGTCCAGGGCTCAAGTTCCACTATTCTGGGCATCGTTGCCCTGCTGCTGGCCCAGAGCTACATCTTCTTGGTCTTCTTCAAGATGGTCTTCCTGGTGATCTTCTTCGGGGCCATGCACGGCCTCTTCCTGCTGCCCGTCTTGCTCTCGCTGTTTGGACCTGGTTCCTGCCTCACCTGGACGGGCAAGGATGACGGCAGCGACGTAGAAGTGGATGACAGCCTGGATGAGCGACAGCTGGAGAAGCCTTTCTCGCAGTCCTACTACATGCAGTACCCCACCATGGGCATCAATGGACCCTACAGCTCCAAGGGCTTCCTGGGAGCTCCCTACAAGGCATACGGCGTGGACGAGAAGGACTTGGGTCTGGGCACCTCTGGCGAGGATTCGTCGGAGAGCAGCTCAAGTCGATCGCAGCGCCGTCACCAGCAGGCCGCCGCCGCGGAGGAGGAGGCAGTTATCCGGGAGTCGCCTCGCCGTCGCTACGAGGAAGGCTGGCGACGTTCTTCTTACCAGAATATTTACGGAGCACAAGGCGCCACGCAGTTCCAGGCCCAGCCCGATCTCTATGGCCAGCAGGTGTCGGCGGCCGAGTGGCGCCAGCGCCTGGACGCCCATGAGCAGCAGCAGCGCCATCGTCAGGGACAGCGTCGAGGTGCGTACGACAACTACCATTTGGATATGGAGATGGATATGCAGCGGGCGCGACGCAACTCCCATGGCGACGTCATTGACCTCCATGGAACACCAAACTCTTCGGCGGACGAGCGCCTGCGACGACCTAGAGAGCAGCTCAGTGTGGGCAGTGGCGACGATAGCAGCTACAGGCAAAATCATGGGACTCCTCCGCCGCCCGCCGCCGGCTCTGTGCCGCCGGCAAAGCGTTACCACCGCCGACGATCCTCGGAGGACTCGACCACGCGCCATCAGCGCTGGCCAGCGAACATCGAGGAGCGGAGAGCGCGTCGTACCCACTCGCCCGCCCAGCACCGCCCAGAGACTGCCACGCCCAGCTTCGCCTACCGCTCCTCCTCGCACCACAACCTCTACCAGCCGAATGGGAAGGGTTCGAAGCAGCCGCCCACCTACCAGTACGGCGACTATTACCACTGAGGAAGGAGTTGGAGAGCTCTGCTCGGGGCTATGTGACAGGAATTAAGCTAGCTAAGAGAGAGAGCTGGGCGGGTCACGTCTTCTGAAATTTGATTCACTAGAAAGGGCGTAGAATTTGCACCTTACAAAGACAGAATTTTCAATAATTTATAGCTAGGAAATTGGTCAGTTTTCTACTTTAAGTAACTAGTAATGTTTCCTCCGTAGAGTTGACCCGCCCGGGTTTCGACATATATATAATGTGGGTGAGAGAGCGAGGAAGCTGAGCAAACTGTCTTGTCAAACGTTGATCTATTTAAGTCAGAAGAACCTTTATAACCAATGGATCTGCCTTCAACTTCTTCATTGTGTACTTGCCCCCGTCTAGACAAAAGGATTTATGCGTTCAGACCACATATACAAACTACATTTACAAAGGCTCCAAGCTCCCATGAAGAATTCTTCTCGCTGTGAGCTCTCACAAATCAAAAGATTAGTTCGTTAAGCGCCGGTTCGATTTATTTATCCCAAAACCATTCATCGAGAAGAGCTCGAGTCAGACAACTTAGGGTACCATCTACATCTAGCTAAATGTAGTTTACTTGAGTGAGACTTAGGGTTCCCCATTCCACTGTTTATTTAAATTAATTTAGTTTTAGTGCGAGTCAATAATGAATGTTCTGAGTACTACATATTTAATGACTATTAACTGTTAGGGATGGCCAAATCACGACCTGCTACCACTACCTAGTTCTGTAAGAAATTTGGGACATGTTTGTAAAGCGTTTTACAATTTTTTGCTATTGAATAAAAACTTTTATATTTTCCTAGAAATAATCTCTGCATTTTCCTACTGATAACTTGTGAGCAGTCTTAATTGCTTTTTGAGTTACTTTTAATGGGACTTCCCATTGTTGTGACCCTATAAATGCTTTCGTATTTGAAGGAGCCCTGTTCAGTATGTTTTTCATATTGGTCATTATCTGCTGCCTGCCTTTGTGGGTAATTGCTTCCAATAACTCCTCTGACTTGGAGTTCATTCTCAGTCCAAAATGTCATCCCCTAATGGACTGTGAGCCGTATTTTTCACTGGCTGGGTTTGCAAAAGTGAGTTGGGACTCGTTTAAAATGTGGCATATTAAATGACATTCTTGTAGGTTAACTGGCTGGAAGCTAACCATATCTGTAACCAAGTGGGTTCCGTTCTGGCCACAGTTAGAAACAAGGAACACCATCAGCTTATGGTGGACTACGTTGTCAGGAATGGTGAGATCAAAGACTTTTATAACACGATGAATAACGACTTTATTTTTCAATCAAAAAATGCACTCTCTTTGCACGCACTAAGTGAGAGAGAGAGAGAGATCTAAAAATATAATATAATGCGCTTCCTAATAAGAGTTATAAGTGCGTGTGAGTGCGTACAGATCTAGAATAAATAAGAAGCGAGCGGCTAGCTTTAGAACGCTCTTCCTCTCTCTCTCTCTCCGATTTTTAGAGAAATTTTAAAGAGAGAGCGAAAAAACGTATGGCGTTACTCATCTTACTATTATTCCTTAGATAGTATCATAAATCTTCTGCTTCTTTTAGAAAAATATTTTGGCAACATGACATTCTGGCTGGGCGCCACAAATCTCGTGTATCGATCTTACACCTGGACTTGGCTGAGCACCGGAATCCCTGTGACCTTTGCACAGTGGGCTAAAAGGGAACCCAAATCGGATCGAAGAGGCCGGGATGCTTGCCTGATCCTGGACAGTAGTGATCACATGTGGCACAGCGCTAACTGCTCGGAGAAAAACTTTTTCATATGCGAGAATATTTGTATGCTAAATTACTCGGGGTTAGACAAAAAAGTTTATCTGTAATCGAAATTGAGAGACTGTTTTCTTGAGGAAAGATTCTTAAGATAAACCATTGTGAATATGTAAATAATTAAATGTTTTCAACAAAGGAAGCAGCAGAAACAGCAAGCAAGTGTAGTTTACTTTCCTTATAAAAATGGGTAAAATGCAAAAAGAAAGTATTTAAACTCGCAGCATTAAAACTGTTCAAAATGTAAAACATCTGAACGATATATAAAGAATTATTTACATTATTTTGGTTTAAAACTACCTTTAGTATGATAAAATTAATAATCAAATAAATTAAAAAAAGACATTAATTGTTAATATTATAAGTAATATCAAAAATGTATATAGAATAATTTGCTAATAAATATAAATTAAGTATTTTATATTTTATATTAGTTAACCTTAGGATGTAATTTCCATTTTACGATAACCAACATTAACAAAAGCCTTCCGAAAGGTATTATAACTTTATTCGATATATTCTTGATTAGCACTAGCAGCCGAGTCGATCTAGATACTAGATACATCTTTTAAATCTTTGCCATTAGTTTTCTATGTACTGAAATGTTTTAATATAGCTGCTAAAGGAAACCGAAAGGATCTGAAAATAATGGGAAATAGAATCTATTTAAAATAAGGCAAATTTCTTATTATTTCCATTTTCCATTTCTTTTAATTTTATGAAAATTGATTATGATACTTATATGTTGACTATTGGAACCTTTGGTTATTTCTTGTTTCAAAAACCTATACGTTATTTCATTCTGTAGTTATTTCTGGTCTTGAACTAAAAGCCAAAATCTAGTACCTATTCCTAATAACTAAAATACAGCTTAACAAAAAAGCTTTAACAGTGACCAACAAAAGCTGGCTGCTAGAACTAACCAAGCCTGTGGTGAAGCTTTTAGGTTTTAACCTTTTTGGGAGAGAAAATAAAATAAACAATATAAAATAAACATTATGTTGATTATTTCTTTTTAAGCATTTGTAAAGTTGGAAATAGATTATTTCCTAAACACCAACTTAAAATATGAAACCTCTAAACAGTTCAACAGACAAACCCCCTCCGAACACATTCCAATTTAAGCACCATATTCCCAAGGTGCTTTACATTCCACAACGAGGATAATTTATAATAAAATAATAACCATTCCATTAAATTTGCTTGCACTTAATTCTTTGATATTTTATTGTATCAAGAAAAGAAACCCCTAAAAGTTGGCGTCATCATCGAACTGGCAACGTTTCTCGCAGACAAAGAAGCGCTGCTGGTAGCAGTCCTCGTTTGACCAGAGACCGCTGATTCCGTTAATGGCCAGACAGTGGCGGTCGTCACTGGTGTAACCGGGCAGGCCGTTCTGGAAATTGCGATAGTTGACGGCGCGCCCCTTGCTGAACCACACCCAGGTATCAGTGTTGGCCAGGTCAGTGCCAGAGGTCCACAGAGGATCCCTCAGCAGCTCCTGCTGATCCCTTGCCACAGTGTAAAGGAAACTACGCAGACTGCGCTGATCCGACTCCGAGGTGATGCTGACCAGGGTATAGCCGAAGGCAGCACAATTGGCCTGCGCCTGGAACCAGTTCACCTGGGCAAAGGTGCCCAAGGCAAAACGGCCATCAGTCCGGCTGAAGGGCGAAAAAGCAGGAATGAGTTCCTCCTCGGAGGTATCATTGCCAGGGGCAGGACTCGTCGGCGAGACATCCAGTTCCGGGAGAGCCCAGGCCAGGCCAATGAATAGGGAGACCAGAATCAGGGAACGCATCTTGCTTTGCTTTGTGGAATCCCAGAAGGCAGCACCCTTTAAATAGCCAAAACTACGAGTAAGTACTAATTGCCCCGGGCATTCATTCATCAATGTCACCAGATAAGCAACGGAATCTGGCCAGAACTAAGTACTTGCCTTAAATTGGTTCAGCGCTCTTTGCTGTTTATCCCCTTGCCATAAATATCGCTCTCTCCAGTAAATCTCCATTTTAAGCGCTGCGGAAATCCGTTTGCCATTTTTATGTTAAAGTTTTCGCCCGCTAATAATGCCATCTACATCCCAGCACCCCCAACCCAAATGCAAGCTTTGGAAATTTATCGAAAAAATGTAGAAAAGCATATCTCATTTAACTCTGCTGTCAGCTGGGGGGGGGGGACAGAGACGTTATGACGGGTCAAGGATTGGCAATTGCCAAAGCGGAACGGAACCCTAGTCCAACTTTTCCCCACTCAATCTCAGTGCGCATTTCCTTGCCCCCTTTGTGTGTGTCTTGGCCAAGTGTTTACGAGTCCCGCTGGGATTGAACAGCAGCGAAATGTGCAAACACAGATCGCTGGATTCCCGTTCCCTCCTGGCCGGAAGTGAAAGGGGGGGAAAATGACATGGAGGAATCCGAAATGGCTGCTGCATTGTGGCAAGTGTGGCGTTCCGAGGGCGTGTGCGTAATATGATTTCTGGGAATGGCTTCCCATTCTGATACGCATTTGCATTTGCCAATGCTGCAAAACGCATAAAAGACTCACGTTGCGGACAAGGTCATTTATGTCAAGGGGCAAGAGAGATCATGTTCCATTGATGGTTAAAGAGTAGAACACTTGAAAAATTAATAATCACACAAACCTAATTATGTAAATACCTTTTATAAGCGATAAATTTCTGTATTAAATATATATATAAATTAATTTTTTTGTTGACTTTTTCCTTGGTGACTACCTTTTTGTTTAGCAATTAGTAGTTCAGCAGGTTCAAAATATACACAATTAGAAGGGAGAAGTTTTAGAATCCAACTTTTATTTTTATGAAGAGTTCACCTTGAGTCTTAAATCAATTTTTTTTATACAATTTTTACAAGAACTAAAATATAAACTAACAAACATCATGTGCAGTAAATTAAAATTAAGTTTATATCAAATAAATCAGTTCTTAATAAAAAATTAAAACAGTAAATAAGGGTATTGAAAAGCTTCCCATTGTAAAATTAAAAATAAATTATTTGTTATAAAATGATCCATACATTCAGAAAAAATAAAAAAGTCTTTCGCCCAACGTGGGGCTCGAACCCACGACCCTGAGATTAAGAGTCTCATGCTCTACCG
>JAEIIJ010017027.1:37152-55428 GCA_018904815.1 Drosophila ogumai | reverse complement strand
ATTTATTTATGGCCTCTACAAATCCCTAGACGCATAGGCTTTTCAAATACCTCAAAGGTTGTCACTCGATCTAACAACAAAATACGTCAAAAGTTATCTAAATCTGTTATAATAATAACGTCTCTATATATTTTTCTGTAAAATCCACACGACAACTTTTTCGACTTTCATTAATTGTTTTTGCTTGCAATTTTAGTTTCAGCCAAGTTAATGAGAGCTTGCATCGCCACTCCTTTCATTCGCCGCCAGAAACTTTGGACATGACTAGCCCAACGACAGTGAGTTGGAATCTTTGAATACAAAATCTTTAATTACAGAATTTCTTAAGTAAATATATATATTTTTTTGCAGGACTTTTCGCAGAGATTAAGTTTTGGTGCTAAGACTATTAACGGTGAGTTTTTCCTTGGCTAGCTTAGTTATCATTCCTTATTAAACCCAATTTTTTTTGGTAATTCTAGGAAACTTTTTGGACCGCCGCCTGGTGGCCAAGGCCTGCTCGGACACTTCGATGGATGGTCGAAGCACTGATAGCACCACCACCACCTGTAGCAGTGGAAGCGCCACCAGCAGCTTTATACAGCTAACTTCTAGGAATGTTCAAGGAATAAATTCCAGGTAAGTCATGGATATAGTCTGCAAAGAGTGGGTTTTAATACCTATTCTCCTCCCAGATTTCCCGCCATGAACCAGCACACGGACTTTGAGAACAACCTGATGCGCAGCATGCACCGGAACACCTATCCCTACGCGGCTTACCCAAAGGTCATGCCAAAGAACCAGCAGCGGAACAAGCTGCAGCACCAAAACTCCTTCACAGTGGCTAGGAATGCCCCTCCAGCAGCTTCAGGTAAGAGAAGGCTTCTTGGTTTATTTAAATTTAAATATCAATTTAACTTTAATTTTATTTTCAGCCTTATCAAACCCGGAACCCCGCAGACAGCTTTCCACTGGGGACATCGACTGCGCCGACTCCGCTAAATCAGTGTAAGTGTCCACTCCCCGTATCTCAATTAAACACCGGCATCAGGGCCCATTTACCATGATTTACCCCCGACTGTGAGCGAATGTTAACCTACATTTTTGAGCGCCCTACTCTCTGACCAGTCCGAGTTTTCCGGCGGGGGTTACCTTGCCACCCGTTTCATTAAGGCTTCGGCTGGTGGCGAATTTCACCCGGCCGGCACACGCACCTGGCCTGAGCTTAAAGGTGTCGCCGGGCTTGTAACCTAAATAATTCAAATGCGCAGTGGGTGTTGCGTTGCTGAAATTTAAGAATATGGCAGGGGACATAGCTCAACGTCGGCGTTTGGCGATAAACCTTCAAGTGACCACTGGCTAAGGGGGTTTTATCTAGCCAAACCATGGGACAACCTTAAAAGTAGAAGTGACAAAGGTGGTCAGAGGGGTGCAGAAAGGGGTATTTATAGGGAGACTTGCCTAAGGTGAATAAAATACTTTTTAAAATTTTGTTAATATATTTTTTTATATTTTATTTGGATGATCGAATTATTTAAAAACTAAAACTAACATGTGAACTCATGGTTCAAGCAAATCAATTTATTTATTATTTTTATTTATGTTGGAATTATTTTAAAACTAAAAGTAGTGTCCAGTAAGGGGTATTTACAGGGGGAGCTGCCTAAACTACATATAATAACTAAACTAAACTACATATAAAAACTAAAGAATTCAAATATTTTCGGTCTTCCTAAAGGGTATTTTGATTTTATTAAGTAAACCCGCCATTTCCGACCCTATAAACCATATATATTCTTGATCAGCATTAACAGACGCATCTTTCTGGCCATCTCCGGAGAAAACTAATTTTTGGGCCATTTTTGCAAAAATTGATAAGGGGTTACATCATGCTTTTTTACAAAATTTAACCAAAAATTTGATTTCTTGAAAAATTAAATTTAGTATGCAGATTTGTTAACCTAGAAAAAACTACCATAGAAAAGCTTTCCGAATTGAGTTTGCTGCTCTTTTGGCAAAGTTATGCAGTTTTTAAATTTTGATTGGTTAAAAAATTACCATAGAACAATATGCAAAATGTACATTTAAATATTTGCAGTCTTTTTTAAGGGTATTATGATTTTGTTTAGTAAAGCTTTAGCTTTTCCTAATTATCTAATCAACACTTTTAATACCTATACTTCTGTAACAACCTCTTGGGAAGGGTATTTATAGGGAGACCTGCCTAAACTGAAAACAAACTAAAGTCTTAATAGAAGCTCATCGTGAATAGTAAGTTCTCCTTAAGCTAGACTCCTCCTTCTCCCATCTTGGATTTCGAGAGTGCCACAAATTCCAGGCAACAGTTTTACTACCTACACTTTCGTAAGGACCTCTTGGAAACCTGTTTGTGGTGGTCACTTCGGTTGGCTTCGTGGCTCAACGAACACAGCCCGAAGATGACTAAGACTAAGGCTAGGGCTAGCAAATACCAATACAGCCCGCGACCAATGCCCAGTTCGGTGAAGAGCTTGCGGCTAGACCATCCTGCGACCTTTCCCAGTGGGTGAGAGCCCCTTCTTGGCCTTTGCTAGTGGTGGTGTGTCCACGTCCCTTCGTGTGATTGCTTGGAAAACGCAATGTCCTGTTTTTCGTTTGCAACTTTGGCTTTTCGCTGTGGTTTTCCCCCCGTTAGGGAAATGTATTTTCCAATGCAAAAACAGTCTGCTCGTTAGCCTTGCTTGAAGTGGTCGTCTCAAGGAAAAGCCTGGACTATGCCTGAGGGTACTTCTGGCCAGGATTAGGCTTCAATTATTCAGGAAACTAGAATGCAGAATGTGTTGTCCTGTCGCGGGCAGACCTCCAATCTGCTGCGTAGGACACGTAGTCTCCTCCAGACGGTCAGGGAATGCATCTGCCAGGGGGCAGCGGGTGGCTACAGCTCGGTTTGCGGCTCCTGCCGCACCTGCTGCACCGACACGACGGCGGTGCCGACGGAGTCTCGCAGAAAATCGATGCAAATTGATACGGAAAGCCAGCTGGTCGATGATAAGTCCACTTTCACGGTGTTTCAGCCGCTGAGGACACCGGACACGGACATAGACAAGGCATTTGCCGGGTTTGAGGAGGAGTTGTAAGTGGTTGGAGGGGGTCCTGAGATATATACTAACCCAGTTTTGGTCTCTTTCTCTTCCTTCAGGGAACCCACGCCAAAGGCACCGACAGCGGTCAAAGACACCACCGATGGCAATGGCTCCCCCCTCTCTGTAAAGTCTACCAGCTACTCGCAAAAGTCCACAGCCTCGGCCAAGTCCTGCGACAGTCATGGGTTGGAGATTAATACCAGCGAGCGGCTGCAGTCAGGTCTTGAGAGGAATCCCCTGGAAGCCTTCGGCGAACTAGTGGTAGACGACATCGAAGAGGAGGAGACCGAAGCAGAGCCAGCTGTCCCGGAGGAGGCACTCAAGCGCCAGGGTAGCTTGAACAGCCTGCACAGCAAGACGGAGAGCATCAAGACGCAGCTGGAGGACACCACGCCGCAGCTGTCGCGGGCTCAGTCGGTCAAGTCTTTGCCCATCGAAGAGGACATTGAAGAAAGCAACAGCTTTGTGGTGGTGGAGGAAGTGCAGCATGAGCTGGAGTCCACGCCACCGGAGATCACACCTGTCAGGGAGCTACAAGAGGAGCAAGTGAAACCAGGAACCCCCAAAACCACAATCTCCCATGACGACATGGTGATCCCTTCTCGCTGCGTTTCCCTGGAATCCCTGTACGGAGCCCGACCCGCCTCCAAGCAGGGCTCGCTGGACACTAGCACCAGCACCACCACCGAGAGTGGCTCCCAGGTGATGGCCACCCTACCTGCCCAGACCCCGCAGCATGCGCCGCTCAAGCAGAAATCCAAGACGACGTATTTCCTGCGCGGACGAAGACGCGTCTCGCCGGTGAAGCAGGCCATCAAGATGTCCCAGGCGGAGCTGTTCCCGCAGAACATGTCGCGCTTCGAGAAGCCGCGCGAGGCCCTGCTCAAGACCTTCGATGACTTGGACTCGAGCAACTGGGAGCAGAACGTGGCCGGGCTGAAGAGCATGGTGCGTCTGATCCGCTATCATGGCGACACTCTGGACAATCAGATGCACATGACCTGCATCCAGCTGACCCGCTCGGTGCGCAATCTACGCTCCCAGGTGGCCCGCGCCTCCTGCCAGGCGGCCTCCGAGCTCTTCGCCCTGAAGTCCTCGAGTCTCCAGCAGGAATGCGACGATCTGGTGTGTGCCCTGCTCCACCGCACAGCCGATACGAATCGTTTTCTGCGTGCCGATGCCACACGCGCCTTGGAGTCAATGGTGGATCATGCCCAGCCCGCCAAGATCCTGAATATTTTGGCCTCGAAGGGAGCCCAGCACCAGCATGCTCTGGTGCGCACCACCACGGCCAAGCTGCTCTTCCGTTTGGTGGAGCGACTGGGCAGCGATCGTGTGTATGCCATGGGCAGGGAGAACCGCGACAAGTTCTTTGTGGTGGGGGCCAACCTGCTGCTGGAAGGCAGCCTGGAGACGCGCAGCTATGCCAAGTCTTTGTTTCGCGCCCTGTCGGATCACCAAGCGTATCAGCGTCTGCTGCTGGAGGTGATACCCCCGCGCACGTACCGGAATGTGGAGAAGACGCTGAGGGGGATCAAGTAGGTCGCCCCCCAGTCCGCTCAATATACAATGTACAGCTTAGGTGTATTTAAGGCGCACATTCTCTCTCGATTGGATTCACAACAAGTAGACCATCATTTCAGGCGGCTAATCGACATTTTTAACTAGGAGTTCTTAAGCTAATCTCGTAAAGACTAATAAAACATTGTTACAACGTGTAGAATCTCTCAGAACAGGCGCCGCTGGTTGTGCCTTTGGTCGGAGTGCCGGCTGCCGCCGGGCAAGTGCTGGTGGTGGTGCTGCTGCTGCTGCCTCGGCCGGTTGCGTTCCATCACCGAGCTGTCGCTGCGCCGACGCTGATCTCCATTGCTTCCGCCTGGTTTGCGGTCGTAGGGTTTTGCTCCGTGCATGGAGTGGCGAGCCTGGTGACGGGATTGGTGCGGTGAGGATGGCGAGGACGCGGCCATGGGCGGCGGCTCCATCAGGAAAGGATTCCGCAAGCGATTCGAGCCAAAGGAGGGGGAATTCTGCTGCTGCTGCTGCTGCCTGGCCCTGTCTGCACCCTGCTGCTTTATGGTCACCTTTTTCTGGTACAACTCCAGGCCCTGGTACAGCTGGAGGGCAAAGGGCACCGCGCACTGGTGCTGGTACGTGACGAAGCCAAAGTTTCGCTGCCTGCCCGTGTTGTCCGTGGGAATGCGCACCTCCTCGATGGGACCGGCCTGCAGGAACACCTCGTACAGGATCTCCTCCGACACGCGCTCGTCAAGATTGCCGCAGAACAAGGTGCGCTGCTCCTCGTCGTCCTCATCATCCTCTTCCGGCTCCGGCTGCTGCTCCAGATGGATGCCATTGAGCGGAAAGGGGCAGAAAGGCTGCTGCTGGCCGTATCCATAGCCGTTCTGTGGGGGCGGCATCATCAGGGGCATGCCCCCCGCATTGCTGTACATCTGCTGCATCAGCGACTGGAAGTCCATGCTGGTTTTTAATTCATAAAATTGTAAACAATAAATTTTGTTTTCGAAATGTATTCTGAAGATGGCAAGTGACCGATAACTTATGTCGGTTCCCAGTTAAGGAAATCGATTACCATCATGAACTAGTTCCGAGGGGTGCGGAGCTCGGGTGGATAAGTATGTAAGTATTATACTAGTTTTATTTAATATTAATTTAAATTGTACCTGATTAACTTAATTTTGTAGATAAATACAACAATTGAACTTATGTTTTTAATAAAAAAAATACTTATTAAATACACACTCGTTTATATATGTTTGGGAAACGGGCCAATTGGATGGAAATTTTCGTAAAATTGGATGGGTTGCTGTAGGGGTGTTGTTGTAAAAAGGTTGTTGTTACCATCAAGTCCTTGTTGTCGGCAGGAAATAGGTATAAATGCATAAAATAAAATATAACAGTTTATACCAATTATTAGTTTTGGCCAAAAGTTTTTACAACAGCTTATACCAGTTTTCAGTTGCTTGCTGCTGGTTTCTGTTCGCTTGTTACCCCAATTTGGGAAACGGGTAAATTGGATGGAAGTTTTCGTAAAATTGGATGTTGCTATCAAGTTGTTGTTGTGGGCAACAAATAGTTATAAATGCATAAAATTAAATATAACAGTTTATACCAATTTTTATTTTTTGGCCAAAAGTTTTTATAACAGTTTATACCAGTTTTAAGTTGCTTGCTACTGATTTCTGTTCGCCTGTTACCCCAATTTGGAAAACATTTTTGCACATATTTGCATACACACTAAAATTAAATAAAATAAAATTCTACTAAATTAATAATCCCACTAAATATTCGATTTAAAAGCTAAGAAGCCAACAGAGGTGGGTAAAAATTCAAATTTCGCGCCGTTAAGTCTGGCGAATCAGAAAAAGTTTTCTAAAAACGAAGGCGCATAAGCGTCATCGGTGATAAGGCGGACATTTTAATTAGACTTGCCGCTCGCAGATGTTGCCGATTGTTGTCGCTGCTGATTGAGCTGTTCTTTGTAGAACGAGCTTTGCACAATTCATCATCATCATGATGATGATCATGGCCGGCCGCGTTGATATGAATCAAGAGCAGCTATTTATTCAGGGGGACACATTAAACTGAAGCCCAGAGAAGGGATAGAAGGTTAGATACCCTAGAAAGTCATGAAAGTTCCCTTTTTAGCAAGACTTCCGCTTTAATATGAAATTAAAGTATAGCTAAAGTTTAAGTACATTCCAGAAATGCACTCGAATGAATATGCCCCGTCACTGAGTAATGAGTATACCCCTGCCTCGTTATCAAAGCCACTTGAGCCAATATTTCGCTCGGCAAATAGACTACTCACTACTACTAGCGCAGCCGAGTTGGCGGGTTTAATACCTTCGGTAACCTGGCGCACGAACCCATTCATTCGCTCAAAGGCAGTGGAGCAGCACAATCCCCACCAGCGAGAGAGAGAATCAGCATGGGTGAAGTGCCAGAGATCACGGACCTCCAGCAGGTGATCGAGCCCCATCTGCCGGAGGGCTCCACGCTGGAGTCCTACAAGAGTCGCTACCTGACCAAGCCGGGCGACAACTATGGTAGCGTCATGCTGGCCGTGCAGGCCAAGATCCGCTCTGCCGATGGTTCTGTGCGGGATTTGCCGCTGATTGCCAAGCTGCCGCCGCTGACCAACGACCTTTACTGGCAGATCTTCCAGCCGGAGCGTACCTGCATCACCGAGAATGCGGTCTATCAGTATTTGTCCCCAGAGCTGGACAAGCTGCAGCTGGAAGCGGGCACTCTGCCCGCTGAGCTCTTTGATGGCTTTCCGCGCTACTACGGTTCCCGCATCTCGCTGGATCCCAAAGCTTCGAAGGTGGATCGGGACGCTGTGCTGGTCCAGGAGAATGTCACGGTGCGGGGCTATCAGCCTGGTAACAGGCACAAGGCCTATGATCTGGCCCACACCGTGCTCATCCTGAATTATTTGGCTCGCTATCATGCCCTGCCCATTGCCCTGCGTTTGAAGAAACCTGAAGTCTATGAGAAATATGTGCGTCCCTTCTTCTTGAAGTTCAACATGAACAGCAACATAGATCCGGAGCAGAAGAAGCAGATGGACGAGGAGCTGATGAAGGACTTTCGGGCGGTGACCAGTGATGAGCGGGACTTGAAGCGGGTCAAGGAGCTGCAGGAAGCATACGATGCCTTTCAGGCGGACAAGGACGAGGAGGATGGGCCCTTCAACAGCCTGGTGCATGGGGATTTGTGGATCAACAATATGATGGTGAAATATGGTACGAAGTGGTACTCTCTTGGAGGGTTAGAGTATTCATCTGGAATTTCTTACAGACGAGGAGGGCACACCCACTAAATTGAAAATAGTGGACTTCCAGATAGCTCAGTATGGCTCCCTGGTGCACGACATCATCTTCCTGCTGTTCTCGAGTGTGGATGTCCAGGTGCTGGAGGACAACTACTACAATTTCCTGAGTATATACTACAAGGCCTTCATCCAGAGCCTGAGGAGCGTAGATGTGGACACCAGTGGCTACTCCTACGAGAAGTAAGTCTAATCTCCCACCTAAAAAAGAAAGGTTTCTCACTGTCTTTTTCCTTAATAGATTCCTCGAGGAAGTCCAGCGTGTGGCTTACCTCCAGCTGCCCCATGCCATTTTCATGATGAAGGTCATCCTGGCCGACAACAGCACCATTCCCGATGACTACAAGGACATGGACTTTTCCGTGCTGAGCAAGAACACAGGCATCAAGACAATTGTGACGAAGTTCGAGGCTATTTTGCGGCTGGGCAAAAAGTTTAACATATTTTTTTAATAGTGCTAATTCCGCTTTGTCATTATCACAACCATAATAAATACTTGAACCCAGAACACGCCCCTCTCTGGCCCTCTTAACGCTTCCTTATCGGTCTTATCAGCCACCTAATCAGCGCCTTGTTTGCACTCTCACTACACAAGACTTGTAGCTAAACTCTCGGCAAGATTGTGGTCACAAGTGGTGCCAGCATGGAGCAGGAGACACAGAGTTTGCCGGTTATAAAAAATCTCAATCAGGTGATTGAACCACACTTAGGAGGAGCCAAACTTCTGGGCTACCAGGCCAAAAGCTTGACTCAGCCGGGAGATAACTATGGCAGCATTCTGCTGGCCATCCAAGCCCAGCTGGGGAGCTCAGAGGTAAAAGAACCCCTCGAACAGCAGCTGGTGGCCAAGGTTCCACCCACCGATCCCAAATACTGGCAGTTCTTTCAGCCCGAACGAACCTGCCTCACGGAGAACGCTGTCTACCAGGTCTTGGCTCCGGCTTTGGTTACCCTTCAAAATGAAGCTGGCATCCCAGAGGAGTGTCACTTTGATGGCTTTCCCCGCTACTTTGGCTCTCGCATTTCCCTCGATCCAGGCTCTAAAACAGTAGATCAAGATGCCGTCTTGGTTCTGGAGAATCTACGGTTTAGCGGTTTTGTTTCCGGCCAGAGACTGCGGCCCTATGACCTACCTCATACTCTTTTGGCCCTCCGATACCTGGCCGAGTTCCATGCTCTTCCAGTGGGACTAAGACTGCTGAAACCTCAGGTGTTCAGGGAGCAGGTGCGACCCTTCTTCGATAAGTTCGACTGGCATGGAGCTGCGCCCGAGTGGAAGGCCATCATGAAGGCTGAGACCCTGGAGGACATTCGACGAGCCACCGACAATGATGAGGAGCTGGTGGCCCGCGTGAAGGAGCTGTCGGACAAGTTCTTTGAGTTTTTGGCCGCTGAACCGGACAGACCCGATGGACCCTTTGCGAGTATCATTCACTGTGACTATTGGATCAATAATTTGATGGTGAAGTATGGTAAGTATAAGGGATATATATATTTATTGCAATGAATAGTTATAAATTCAATTTTCTAAATATTTTTAGAATAATATAAAAATTCTTTCACTTTTCATAACAAACTAAACCCATTCCATCAGAAATTTCCATCACAATCTGTAAATCACAGCCAATAATAATATTTCTCTCGATAAGAATTGACTTTGATAAAGACCTTTTGCTATCTCCACCTATTTAGAACCCTCGGGAACGCCCTCTCGGCTGAAAATAATCGACTTCCAGACGGCCCAGTTCGATTCCGTGGTTCATGACATAATCGCCTTCCTGCTATCAAGCGTTGATACCGCTATCTTGGAGCTACATTTCGAACACATGTTGGAGTCCTACTACGAGGCCTTTGTGTCTTGTCTGCGCCGTGTGGGAGCTGATACGACCAGCTACAGCTTTTCGGCGTAAGATAAGGTGTTAATGAAATCTGAAGACTCACCTAGCTAAGGGTTATCACTGCTCCACAGGTTCCGGGCGGAAGTAAAGCGAGTGGCATACATCCAGGTGCCCCATGCCATCTTCATGACGAGATTTATACTGGCGGATGGCGGGGATTCAGCCTCAGCCTCCTCTTCGGATAAGGATCTTGGCGATGTTTTGAAGAATGCAGGCTCGGAGCGTATTGGCCGGAAACTGAAAGAGATTTTGAGTTTGGCTAAAAAGTTTAATATTTTGTACTAATTTTGTATATAATTTTATTATCTCAAAAATAAACTCTATTAAAAACTAATGAGATTTTAATGGCTAATTGTTTTATTATTCTTTCTGATGGAAAGTCTACCAGTTGCTGGCCATCAGTCTGGTGAAACATGCGAGGCAACTGGCGAACGTTGGTCTCCATAATGACCTGGCTGGTCTTGTTACAGCTCAGCGGCATAGGCAGCAAGGAAGTAGGTCTTACTAAGGATATAATATCATAATAATTATTCCTAAACCTTCCCCCATCAGAGCTGCTACTATATTTTCTTCACCCATGCCAACTGGACGGATGCCCGTCCTCGTTTCATTGTAAACATGACGTTTTCCAACCAAACCGGCATTGGTTCTGTGACCACCATCAACGAGGAGATAGCCTCGCCCGTGTCCCGGATTCTGATCCTCCAGCATTCGGCCAAGGAGAAACCCCGTACAATATACAATGCCACCATGAAGCTGTGCGATCTGCAGAATGTCTTCAACTCGGTGCCGCTCTTCAAGCCCGTCAAGGACAACATGCTCAAGCAGAGCAACTACTCCCTGAGCTGTCCCTTGGTCCCAGGCACCTACAGCATGGGCAACATGAAGGTCAGCCCCAAGAATCCGCTGCTGAGTCTTCTCTACCAGCCCAAGCACACGTTTTCTGTCAAGGGAGGTCTCTTCGAGGAGCTGGGCTCCAGGGGTCGCCTGAGGCCCTTGTCCACTTATTTTATGGCTGGGAAGGTGGTCAAGAGGAGCTGTGGGGCCACTGAATGAATAAAACTGGGATATTTGCTTGAAATATATCTGAAAAGAAGCTTTAAAGAGTTTGATTTGATTTGGGAAAGCCCGAAAATATGTTATTACATTTTGTTTGAAGGGAAAAGTATGCTAAAAGCAAAGTTACGTTAACTTTGGGAGTAACATAAGTAAAATACTTGCTTAAAGCTTTTAATAATTTAAAATGTAGAAATTCTTTGTAGAAAAATAAACTGTAAATATTGTAAAATAAAATAAAGTCTAATTTTTTAAGAATTTAAACATGTTAGCCTTGACTTTTATTTTTGATTTTATTTTTAAAATATAATTAAACCTAAAATTAATTAATTAAATTAACTGACTACAAAATAGCAAAGGGCTAGTTCCCTGAACCTTATCCAAAATTAATTATATTTATCGATCCCCCAAGGCTAGCCCTGTCAATATGGAGCAGCTTCTGGCTGGGCTCTTCTAGGTCTTCCCAAATAATTTTTTCGGTCTGTTAATGAGCGGCGCATGGGCCATTTACGGCACTCCCTGGCAGAGTGAATGAACCCAAAGGAACAAAGAGAAAAATATATATATAATATGTGGGTTAAAAATCAGTTCATTTAAATTATATGAAAAATAAATATGAAAGAAAATGCCTCGTTACTGGAGGGTGATGAGGCAGCCAACCTTGATATCACTTTTAAGCTGGGTAAACAACTCCCAATAAAAAATATACAATGCCCGGCTTATCGAAAGGCCCTTATCAAGACTACAAAAAAATAAAACAAAGTCTTCCCTTTTGTTTGTAGAGTGGCTCTCTGGCACCACACTATCTCATTTGTCAATTAACAGATAGCACTAGAAACATAATCAAAGTTTTTTTTCGGCAATTAATAATAATTACAAATTAAAATAATGCGACTCGGCAGAAGAACGACCTTTGGCAGAGTCCATCGCCGTCATTGGTTTTGGTTTGTCGGTGATTACCTCAGGGATCGCCAGTCGGAGGACTGAACTCGCGGCTGCAGATATCAACAAAAGCCAGAGCGGAGGAGATCACTTGGCAGACGCGTGTGGCGGCGATGACGCAAATATTTTGCGACTCGCGTGTGCCAAGACAAAGATGTCCAGAGGGAGGAGAGGGAAAAGCAACCAAGAAATCAGTGCCATAAATTAGGGGAGAAAGATCTTTGGCCACTCTGGGAAATAAGCTCGAGGAAAACTCGTGTAATTCAGTTCCAGAATACTTTTCTTTTAACTATATATGTAGTAAAGTTCTGTAGATTATTTTAAGAGCCGCCCCCATCACGACCAAAACACTGGCCATGGCGTGAGCACTGGGAAATTAGATAAATAGGCCAGATAAAAATTAAAACAAAAAAAGACAGCACTCGCCGAGTGTCTGGGCCAGACCCCACCCGGCCATATCGACACGCGCCAAAAGATAAAGGTGATTCCGTATAAACACCTCTCCAAATCCAACCCAATTCCAGGCTACGTGACCGTTTCACTTTCGGACATCAGTCACAGGACCTGACACTGGTCACCGCTGATATCTGTGGCATTTTGACAGGTTTTATAATCGCTTCCCTAGTGCTTGCCATATATTTTCGATTCGAGCCATCAATTATGACTTGCCGCGGCTATAACTGGAGCCGTAAAGCGTAATCTCAACAGCCAGTTGGTTTGGCCAATTGAAAACACACATAAAAGTATAAACAATGCCCCCCCCAGCAACGATCCGTTCGATCCATAAACAGGTTCAGGCTCTGTTTTTTGCTGACTCTTTTTATTGCCGCCGCCGCCGCCGCAGCCGGTGCCGGTGTGCCTGTGACGTAGTCGCCCCCAAATGGCATTACGTGTATGCCATAATGTCCAACATTGTGGCTGTAAATCTGGCGTTATCAGTAGTTCAGTTGAGTTGGGTTGAGTTCACCTCCCGCGACGGGTTTCTTGACCCACTTTCGGCGCCATGTAAAGCTAGATTTCCAACCGATTGGCGATCGGCGATTCGCGATCGCAGTGTTTGGGCTGCACAGAAATAAAATAATGTTGGGAAATAGGGTACTTTTGAATAAATATATAATAAAAAATAAATAATATATAATAAAACTATTACCTTTTAAATACTAAACTTGTAAATATTAATATTTAAACCAACCAAATTATATACAAATTCTTAAAAGGTTTAGAACCCTTAATCTGAATGAATGAAATGAATGAAATAATGAAAACCCAATGAAATAGTAAATATTTAAACATTAAATTGATAAGCTACAAAAACATATTAATAAATAACATATGAATGTTATATAAATGTTTAAGGAAAGTTAATGTTTAATATTTAAACAAGTGAAAGTTTATATTTAAATACCAACAAGAATATTAAAAAATTCTTAAGCGGTACTTATAGTATTCGTAATATTTAAATCATGAAATCATGGTTTTTTAGGCCACCTTTCTGGGGCCCCACTGTAGCACCCTCCCAAGATCGGGGCATTCGCAATCACGTTCAGAGGCCGTGGCCGTGCGCCCCGTTCTTATAGAATATTTATAATTATTTGGTTAAACATTCGCCGGCCTAGGCGTTTGGGTGGAATGTTTCCTAGGCCCACGTATAGCCCCACATTGATTACATCAATTAGGTTTTAAAAGTAATTCCCCAGCTGTTATTTTTTATTCCTTGCTAAATGATTTATGGCTCTATGATAACCGAATCGGAGGAGCCATAGCCATCACTCCGCCATTATGTTGACCGAGTTAAACCGAGCAGATAATGGTCAGACTTTTGCAGCCGGAAGGCCATTAAATGGTGCCCTGTGTCGGTGTCGGTGTCTGCCTTATCAGGTCAGCTCTCGGCCGGACTTTAAACGCCGCCCGTCTAAACTGTTTTATTCAAATTATGTGCTAATGTCCGTGGTCGCTTTTCGGCCTCTTTTATCAGTTTTGTGCAAATTAGATTGCTGGTTGCATAATTTGCTTTACTCGATTGTGTATAAGCTATGGGTAAGCGGATATTCTTGAGCTTGGACAGTGCAAAATGCAACTATTTTTAGAGCCCCAGTTATCGTTGAGTGTTATTGAGTTGATTCACCGATAAGATTGTGTGTTCTTCGCTGGAAAAACAACATTCGTTTAGCAACTTCACGGGGCTTATCATTCCATATTATGCAAATCTGGTAGGCAGCATAACTGGATCCACCTGCAGTGTAAGACACTGGTGTTGACATCTCCGAACTCGTTTCATGCATACCAATTTAAACCTGCTCCACACTCATTAATGATCTGGTCCATGGTGCGGAACTCTCGATCTCGAGTTCTACGAGTCTTGATTATCATTGTTTATGTGTTTTGTTTAATATCTAACCTAAAAACTAGTTTGGGCGTAGGAATGCCTTCCACCAACATCTGGCGCGGTTATCTTTGGAGCATGCTTAAGCCCTGGGCCCTTGCAGCGGATTATCAGCACTGCGCTGAGTGCATTCAGCCTTGTTTTTTTCTCGTTTGTTGTTATTTTTATTTTTGTTTTTAGCAAACCGGACAAACCGTTTCGCCTTATCTTTTGCCAGCTCTCGACCCCATTGCACTTGCGTGTACCGTAATCCGTAATCCGCCACAAACAAGCTGCACCTCGGAATGTCAACATAGTCATTCCCAGTCCGAGTCCCCAGTTCCAGTCACAGTCCCATAACCATTACCTTCTCTATATAGCAATCTGAACCGACATCAACCAGCTATCAACTGGAGAATAAAAGCAAATCTACTTTTGGGTATAATTTTGATCATACAAGAGTTCAACTTTTACTTGCTTTAAAATGACTTTAAAATATATAATATTTAATATTATATTAAATATTTAAAATATTATAATCCCGAGTAAACCATAAGTAATTGAAAACAATTAATTTAAATGCCATACTACTAATAAATACTATTACTATAATTTAATATTTCCTGAAAAATATTTCCCTTTCATTTGGTTATGTATCTTAAAGGCTTTCTTATTACTCAAAATAATATCTATAGAACCCTTAAGTTAGGTTGAAATTAAATTTAAATACTATATCCTATAAAATATTAGTATATGATTTGGTTATGTATTTTGTAGGCTCCCTTTTTATAAAAAAAGAATATCAATAGGGACCTTAGGTTAAGTTTAGTACATAAAATGGTTACCCAAAGACACAAGGTTCACGGTCGTTACTTGGGTCAATCGATACACACTCCGTCTGTCTCATCATCAAAATTATATACTAAATTATATATTAAATAAATAATAAAAAAAATATACAAACAAATATCAAAATGAACCTTAAGTTAAGTTTAATATATAAAACATATCCAGCTACACAAGCTTCTAGGTCGCCACTTGGGTCAATCGATACCCACTCCCTCCATCTCACCAGCTGACTGTATGCATCATCATCAATGGAAAACTTTCCTCTCCCAAGCCATATCTTACAAAGAGGCCTATATGTAGCACCCAGCATATATGTTTCATATATTCTCGCCGCACGCATTAATCTTGGAAAACTTTCAGTGTCAGCCAAAGGGGACAAGGGACGGCGGCTGCTGGCGGAAAAGTTTCCATTAAAAACAAGGTCTTGCTTCAGGTCGCCAACGCCGCACTTATTTACAAAACAAAACGTTCTATATTTTAGAATTCTGCTGCAGCGAGTAATAGTTGTTTTGAAAGCTCGCCAAAAAACAACTAAAAGAGAGAGAAAATAAATTAGAATACAGTAATGTGTGTGTTTTGTTTACAACTTTGTGCTTTTACGCAAAATGTTTATTTGAATTGCATTGGAATTCTGTAGAGACATTTATAAGATAAGTACATATAGAAAGCGATCAAGAGTCTTAAATTTAGTTTTTTATATAATATACTAGGTGTTTTCTCTTTAAAATTGCATTCAACAAACTTTTACTACAAACAATCTGCGTGTGTATATGGGATATGAATGATCAATTGATATTGATATCGTCCAATTTTAGTGATATATGTTTTCTATATTTCAATTCTTCAACGAGGTCAAAACTTTTAGAGTCTACAAATGGATTTTCCCTCCTTTTTTCGTACATTTTTGGGGTATTTATTATTTAGATTAAAGCAAAGATAAGGTATACATAATTTGTAAATTATTTATGGCAGAATATACTTCGGTTTCGGTTCGATTCTAACTGCCCGCCCGCCCAGAGTCTTAAATGCTACTCGCTCCTGTCTTTTTGCACACCGAATCCAAATCCAAATCGAAATCCAAGTCGGATTCGGACTCCAAAGTTCAACAATATATACTATGTACAACAACGCCCCCATTAGCGCGTTCCGGTCTCCTCTACTCGTTCAGCAGGCAGGTGCGGACGAGGGCGCCGCACACGGCATAGGGATCGCAGTTGGAGCTGGGCCGGCGATCCTCGAAGTACCCTTTGCCGGCTGTCGCCACGCCGCGGGGCACACGCACACTCACCGCCCGATTGGCCACGCCCCACGAGAACTTGTCAATGCTGGAGGTCTCCAGGCGACCCACCAGCCGCCGCTCGTTGTCCTTGCCCTCCTTGGGGTCGTAGGCCTTGATGTGGCGCTCGTGCTGTTTGCTCAGCTTCTCGATGGCCTCCTCGATGGCCTTGATGCCGCCATCGGCGCGCATTGCCTTCGTGGAGAAGTTGGTGTGGGCACCGGCACCGTTCCACTGGCCCTCCATGGGCTTCGGGTCGAAGGTCACCACCACGCCGTACTCCTCGGCAATGCGCTGCAGGATGTAACGCGACACCCAGAGGTCATCGCTGGCCTTCATGCCGTTGCTGGGTCCCACCTGGTACTCCCACTGGGCGGGCATCACCTCGGCATTGGTGCCGGCAAAGTCGATGCCGGCATACAGGCAGGCCACGGCATGGGCCTCCACGAGATCACGGGCATAGACACGGTCGGCGCCCACGCCGCAGTAGTAGGGTCCCTGGGGCGCGGGGAAACCGTTCTCGGGCCAGCCAAAGGGACGTCCGTCCACGTCCAGCAAAGTGTACTCCTGCTCGATGCCGAACCAGGGCTCCTGGGAGCCGATCTTGTCGACGGCCGCCTGGAAGGCTGCCCGCTTGTTGGAGGCCGTGGGATTACCGTCAGCGTTGTAGGTGTCGCACAGGACGATGACATCGTTCTTGCCCGGCTTGAAGGGATCGCGGTACAGGGCGCGCGGCTTCAGGGTGGTGTCCGAATTCTCGCCATGGGCCTGGTAGGTGGAGCTGCCATCGTACTGCCAGTCGGGCAGATCCTCCACGGAGCTGGGCACCTTGTCCAGGACACGATCCTTGAGGCGGATATTCTCGCCGGTGCCGTCAATCCACAGGTAGGTGGCCTGAACCCGGTTGGCGGGCGTCTCCAGGTTGCGATAGCGCTGCAGGATGCTCTTGTCCAGCGCCGTGTTGGGGGAGTTGGCCAGGAACTGGGAGCGGGCGGCGTTGGAGGTGCGCAGCAGGCGGAGCTGCTGGGCAGCGGGAGCCACTAGCTCCCGCTTCAGGAAGAGTCCGGCCACGCGGAATGCCATGATCCTGCGGGAAACGAAGGGGAAAAGAGCAAGACACCAGAGTTAGAGGACAAAAGGACACACTTTCTTGAGGCCTTTTTTATGTGTATGTATGTATGTGCGCAGTAGCTCCAAGGATGCTGTTGGTTGCCACTTTTATGTAATTATATGAACTTCCCCAGGTTGGGATTTGGGCAACCAAATGCCTTTCCAGTAGGCGGCAGCGGCACTTACTGTTACGTCTCGTATATTCGCTCGACTTGCAGGTCTTCTCTGGACTTTTTCGGATCGGATCTTAGCGGGACTTTCTGTTTTGGGTTTTCTGTTTTTTTTTTTTCTGTTTTCTTGCTGCTTCTTCAGTGGCTGCTGCGGAGCGACTGCTGAGGACACCCAACCAATGCGAGCTTTGGAAGGCTTGTGAGCACCGTCAGCGCGACAACATTCACTTTTTTTCCGCTTTTCGTTTCGTTTTTTGTTTCGTTTCGGCTCGTACGCCTCCTCGGGTTTTTCTTTATCGCGTTGTGTGCAGTTGGCGATGGCAGCGGCCGCGGCAGAGGCATACATATGTAGCCTCCCAGGGAGTGCGGAGGCGGGGGGGCAACTCTCAGAGAGCGGGCGCAGAATGATTCAAGGCGAAATCTACCGTTACTGATTCGCTACACTGCAAACTATGCAGGGCAAGGAAAACACACAAATAAACAAAAGAAAACAATCAATAGAACAGCAGAGAAACCACACCTGGGGGCATTGACATATCCCAAAATAAATGCATAGATAACTTAAGCCGCAGTGTGGCTAATTTTGTGGCAGGCACTGTTCAGCTCTCTGCTTCTGTCTGCTTCCTCTCTCTTTGCTATTTCCATAACAAAACAAACGTT
>JAEIIJ010017027.1:0-37121 GCA_018904815.1 Drosophila ogumai | reverse complement strand
CCCTGTTACAGCATTACTTTTACATCGCAGCTGCGCTGCAACTGCACGAGAGAGCAACAGTTCCGCATCTAGTTGTGCGCATGGAGAGAGCTCTCTCCCACTCTCTCGCCCCACAAATGGATACCACACGCCGCCACCTCTGGTACAAAGTTCACTGGACACAACTCAAGGGTATCAGCTGTTATTTACCAAACGATGAACTCTGAGCAGGAGAAAAAAATATTGATTTGGATCCCCCAAAAGATCTCACACAAAGTATAGCCTGCTTTTAGGCTGCCGCAAGAGTGTGTACACTACGTATACTCGATTTACAGGCGCCGTTGGTTAAAAGGCGTTGTCAAGATTATTTTCTTTTCCCTTGGAAGGGAGGAGAGCCTGGAAAAGCAACTAAGCTGGCGCAGCGCAACAATTGGCACGTTCTCCTTGGTCGCCAAGTGGCGGGAAAACAAGCTAGTTGTTTTGGTATTGGGGCCGGCTGACATAACTTTGGCCGAGCTTCAGGTTGCCATAACAAAAAACAAACAGGAAAGAGCGTTACAGGAAACGAATGGCAGATACCCTGGACTTGCAGAGACTTTATAAAAATAGTTTAATATTTTTTACGATTTAAATTTTAATGTTTAAGAAATATTAATCTTTATAAATAAATATTTTTTGGACTAGATAGATAAAAAATAAACAAATATCTAGATTAACTCGGCTGTGGATTTCTGTTTTCATGAAATACCAACAGAATTAACAAATTGTTAGTAACCTATTTTTATATATTTATTCAATATCTAGTCCATTAAATTTAGTTTTATATTGAATTCGTAAATAGATTAAGCAACTATATCACATAGCTGATACTCACTTAAGTATACCCCCGTTTCTATTTATTTACAGGTCATAAAAACAAGGCACAAATAAAAAAGAAAAGCCACCAGTAAAAGTCTTCGTGTGAGTGCGAATTTCCACCATCTGACGGCGTTTGTTTATGTATAAGTGCGTTTGCAACGCCGCTGCATCGGCATCCAGTAGCCGCTCGTACTACGCTTTTCCAGTTGTGTGGCACCGCTTCCACTGGATGGCCGGCTTCAGTTTTCTTTCGCAAGGCGCCACGCAAGAGTCGGGGTCTCCGTCGGTCTCGGTTTCGCACAAACTGCGCTGTAGCATGGACAAGTCCATAAAAACGCAAATTATTATTATTTTCAGACTGGCCCGTTGACATTACAGCTGGCCATTTGGTTATTTGGCCATTTAGCCCGAGTTTGTGAAGGCCACTTGTTGCACAAAGACTAATACTGCTAATGCTGCCACAATGAACAAGCACACTTGGATGCAGTTTTTGGAGAACAATAACCTGTGAGTAGGGGAGAGGTTCCAAGCAAAATGCAAAGCTGCCACTATATTCAAACAGGTGTCAACCGGTTTGCAATTGCAAATTGACATCTCCGTGATTTGAATAACCCCTGCCTTAGGAATTTCCACGGAAAACACTCATCGGTTTTTTATTTTTTTTGCGCAACTATTGCCAGCATAAGTAGTCCAGGAAAATATCACGTTAATCGGAAAATGCCTGCCATTTGTGGATTTTCACTTATAAAACCAATAAGACCGCGGAACCGGTTTTCCTAGGCTTTCCTTAGTTTTGCAATGCTCTCTTTGCTGGTGTGTTTTGCCCGAGTCCGAGATCAGCTAAAGTCTAGCAAATATTGTTAGAACCCAGAGACCCAGCCTTGGCTTCTGATAACATCTCTCACGCCATAATCGAGTGCGATTAAAATGCAATATATAGTACATAATCTCGTTTTAAATTCCCTTATATGGCCATTATGACCAATTTATGGCTGCTTTTGGCTGCCAAGTCCTAGGGAAAGGACCTCCCACGCCCTAACGCTCGACAAATGACCTCATGCCACATAAAACAGGGGGTGTTACCAGTTCCCTAACACATCCCGGGACCATTAAAAACGCGCTCACATTGTCAGACTTGGACGGATGGAATTTCTTGCCACTAAACCCAGCAAACTATTTTAATCGCGAAAAAATACCAACAGAAGAAGTCACTTTCCAAAATCCCTAAAACTATAGCTTGAAAAATTAATCTGCCAGGAATTGCTACCGGAAATCTCAGGAGACTCTTCCCAAGAGATTCTCCTTGATAAATAATATCTCCAGCAATCCCCAAGGCGACTCCCCGGAGACTCTTTCTGGTGAGAGGCAATTCAACAATTGCCCATCGGTTTGCAGGGCAGGCCCCAAGGCGGAATAAAAGCCATTAGAGGTTCTCTCTCTGGAGGCGTATGGGTTTCAAAGTACAACCCCATTATCGACGACTGAATAGAAATACCTTCCTATATCAGCGGTAGATTGGAACTCCTAGATAAGCCAGCGGCCATAATGAGTCATACGAGTAGCCCTGTACTTGTAATTTGGCTTGTACCCAAGCAACTTAAGTACCCAAGCTTCTTCTCTCTCCTTTTCAAAAGGAACACTAACTCTTTAAAAATAATAATAATTCAAATCGGTATCAGTAAAGAACTTATGTATTATCAAACCCTGATTATTATCGGGATTATCAGCGCACAAGCTACTGTTATCACAGACTTCCCTCAAGGTACTACCTGGCGTGTTCTTCTCTTCCAGGAAGTACCTTAGTTGCAGAGCCAAAGATTAGGATTAAGATTTGCCTGAGATTTCCCCCCAGAAGAATCTGTTCTACTTGAAAGAGTCACAAAGAGAGCAAGAGATTATGAGAGAGATATTGAGAGAGCACACACACACACACTGACTAACTTTGGCTCTCGCTAGAATGCTCCCCAGAACTGGCGCCTCTAGCGGCGTCCCACTCTAACCCAAGAGGCAGCAATGGGGGCTGCTAGGCTGGTGTAGGGTGTGTGTGTGTGTGCGTGCCACTCTCCACCAGCAGTCGCTTTTAATTTCTGGCTTTGTTCCACTGCCGCAATTGCTGCCCAGTTCAGTTGCGATCGCGGCGCGAGCGAGACAAGTCCTAAAATCCGAGAAGCGGGTGTTCCGTTGTCCAAAACGACGACAACAACGGGTGGAAAATTTCTCTCACCGCACCACCACCACACACGGCAGGGCACGGCGGTGGTTGAAACGAGAACGGGAACGGGAACGCGAACGTGAACCCAGAGTAACCCGAAACCCATATAGCAAGGGGAACGGGAACGGGAACGAAGGGCGGCAGGGCAATAAGAGTAACTCGACTTAACCCGGTGGAATATAGCTGTTCAGTGCAAAGTTTTGGTATTACGAATACAAATACACACACTCGCAAACACACGAGAGACAACCCGCCACAGTGGTTGCATTTTGCTTTTCCCACCCCAAAAATAATTAGAAGGGAAATCCAACAAGCAAGATGACTAAAAACGATAATGCCAATCTGCTGAACGACAACAGGACAGGAGCTGTGGCCGGAGGACAGCTGAAGGCCCAGATAGTGCCCGCCCAGCCCAAGACCCTACAGCATTTGCCCAAGCGCCCAGCCGTGGATCTGGCTTTCCACAGCCTGACGTACCGCGTCAAGGAGGGCAACCGCAGCAGTAAGTACTAGTATCTATATATCTAAATTCTGATTCCTAGTCCGAGTGCCACTTAGCATACTGCACACTCACCTTCGCTTTCTTTGTGACCAGGCGGTGCTTGGGTGCTCCCCGTACTCTGTGCTCCGTGCTCCGTGCTCATTATGTTCCATTGTGAGCTACGTCTCCGGTGCGCTTCTAGCTGCTATTACGCACTTCCCCCTCCGCGGCTTTAGCTCCAGCGGGTTTTACTTGTTTGCTTTTAGCTGCGCTTCGCCTCGTCGCAGTCGTCGCTGTGCTGGTTTCTGGTTTCTTTGTTCTTCTAGCAGGCACCGAGTATCAAGAGTATCAGGGGTCTCCGGATGGGCTGGAGCTCTGAGTAAGCCGTTCCCAATTACACGATGCGACGACACTGGAGCTGGCCAAAGTTCGCTCTACGAGCGATAAGCCATGTCAAACCCACACATCAATATCTTAGCTAACGCTTTTCGCCAGCAACAAGTTGACTTCGTCGGCGGCATCAGGAATGCCAGCCATGTACTCACCCGCTCACTGTGTGTGTGTGTGTGTGTATGTGGAACAGAGGCGTAGCCAGGAGGGGGGCGCCTAGATCTAGCTAGCTGCTAATGAGCCAGACATTCATTCTATGCTTTTGTTTTGTTTGTGTTTGAGGGTTTGTTAGCACAGCGATTAGGGCTTAGTCACAACCTGGTCTGGATAGCTATCTACCTAACCCCCTTCCAGGGGGAGGGTTTGCTCCTCCCCTGTGGCCATTTTGAATTCGAAATGATGGCCAGCGATAATATTCCCAATAACTGGGTATTCGTACCCCAAGCACAGCTGCTTTGTTCTCAGAATATCTGCTGGATACATCAGTCAATCAATAAAAAGCTCACTACCAGCACTGGACTGACCCCGCAGCCTGGCACAAGGACAACCACTCCACTTGATATTTAACGGTTGGTTGGGTGCATCCCGTCAGAGCCTGTTTTGGGATGCGGATGCGGTCTCAGAGTCAGTTTAAAAAGTGTAATTGGAAGCGAACTTTGCTCAGACTGCGAGAGAGAGTAAGGCAAAGGTCGGCCATTAAAACTTAATTGAGGCAGTCAGAATATATACATATATGTATATAATACACACACTCTGAGATTTTCCACTGACCAGTGGCTCACCTGAGATCCACAGATGGCACGCCGCCGCCTCCAGAAAGACGTGCTAAGTTTCTGGGCCAATAATGTATACAAAATAAAGTGGCTTTCGGCATGCCAACTATGCGATTTGCAATTTGTTGTTTGTTAAGATGAGGCAGAGTACCTGTTCAGTACGTTCTTAGATGCTCGTCAAGATTGCGGAATGCCCTGGCCTCCTCGTAGCTATATTATACAAGTAATTGGCATTGAGCGAGCAGTGCCCTTGGGACTTCTTTTTGCTTAATCTTCTCGAGCAAACTGAATGGCGGCTCTTGGAGCTTGTCAAGCGTAATCCCAGCTGGAGACCCAGTTTTTCTTCGGCATAGACGTTGCGTGGATAGTTACGACGGTGACTATGACTAGCTAGTTGCTATTCAGTGGACTGACAGCTGAGGTTCACTGCCAGCTTGCGATTAAGCAAGTTGTTTTAAAGCAATTACAGCCACTGCACGAGCATAATAAAACCCAGGTTTCACTTCTGAGAGGGGGTCACGGTGGCTTAACATGCCGTAAGTTAAATATTTTGTTATGAGTTTACTTTCAATATATAACAGGATATGTAAAACCCTTGAATCCAGAGCATTTATTATTTTTGGTAATTGTGAATAATGTAGTAAGTGCCTCAAGTCACTTTTTAGGACTAAGACACTTTGGTTTTGATGAAATGGTTTATCTAATGGTTCATTCATCTTCTGCCAAAGACTAACCAAGCGTGCCGTCGCTGGAGTAACAGGTTTATTAGCATTTTCCGCTGAGCAGCTGGTGGTGTGTTGTCGTGCCAAATCTATTGGTTTTATGGCTTTATAGGTATGCTTTGTTGATAAGCCACTTCCGCATCAGTTCCATTTAGAAGCCATGCGCGAAATTACCCATGCGGAGGCCGCTCTTGTCGATAACTCTAATCAAAATCTTATTAGTTATTCACTCGGCAAGAGTTACACTCATAAAAGCGTCTTTCAGGGGCTTGGTTTTTTTAAAATTGTAATTGAATTCCGAATTTGGTTACCTGCAATTGTTCCCTGCAAACCCTGAATCACAGCTGGAATGCCTCAGTCTTGGGGCTTCTTTATGTCCGAATCACAGAGGAGGTGGAAGGCACAACAAAAGCTCATCAATGGTGGGGGCCAATGACCGGGGCTCTGTCGTTTGATTGTCAAATATTTCGCGATTTTTGTTTACCTCTCAAGCTCTTGCCTCCACCTCCACCTCCACCAATGACCCATGCAGCCGAGCCGCTTCTTTGATAGTTTTTCGATGTCTTCAGGGGGTTTCAAGTGCAGGGTACTCTAGGCTCAATGACGTAAGCTTCCTATTTTTAGTAATAATATATAATAACGAGTATTATATTTTTGTGCTTTTATTACAGATGCCAAGACCATTCTGAAGGGCGTCAGTGGACGCCTGCGCTCGGGAGAGCTCACCGCCATCATGGGACCATCGGGCGCTGGCAAGAGTACCCTGCTCAACATTTTGTCTGGCTACAAGTGAGTTTTCTTAGCTTCCAACTGATAATTTGCATGCACAACAAGGTAGGGGTACGCGTAGTAGCTGGAATTCGAATCATCGCCGCCGCACGCACACTCTGAAAAAATATACATATAATAATAAAAAACAAAAAAACTCGGCTGACCTTGGGGCCGGAATATGGCGAATCGAGTGCGGGTACAATTATATTAGCCAGCCGCTTATTATCAACAGAAAATAATTGTGACTTGATAAGCACTCTCTCTCTCTTGAACCGCCGACCTTTCCGCACTGAAAAGAGGTTCCCTTTTGTAAATTATATAATTTATTCCTACTTCTTTATCTTTATTCGTTTATTGAAAACGCTAAATTCAACTGTTGCGTCTAATAATCATAAATAAATTTCAACTGGTTACGGTTGTTACCAGGAGCAAAGACCGATTTCCCTCCATGATATATCGACCGTATCGTAGGTGTAATCAGGCTATCGCCTTACTCAGCTATTTCCATACACCTCTTGAGTAGGGTGAGAGGTTTGCTGGACTTTGTACTACGTTTTCGATTTCTATTCCTACAGTTCGGTTTATCAAATAAGTGTCCATGCGTAGATATAGCAAATAATATACAATAAAATACACAGCTGATTATTAGCCATTATAGTAGCTTTACTTTGGAGATAACAAGTCAGGAAACTGGCCAGAAAATGGTAGGAAAACCCTAGAGGATTGGGAGTTACAGCATTTACAAGGAGAGATCTTAGAACAGGGGTTCTACATTTATACCTGTTAGATTTTAAACAATAGAAAGTAGAATTGTTTGGTAACAATTGTAAATCATTGAAAAATTTACCAACAAATTGCATTCTTTTGAGCCAAGTAACCATGAAACCTTTGAATGAATTGTGGCTTAACTCAGTGAATCAAAAAAGTGAATTAAAGATTGTTTTAGTGGGTTGATTTTGGCAATGTGGGTTAGAGGATATATTTATAATTTATATATATATTTTCATAATTATAAAAACCTTCCAAATTCTCACCCTCCAGAACTTCGAGCATCGAAGGCAGCGTCACCATGAATGGCGCCGAGCGCAACCTCAGTGCCTTCCGCAAGCTGTCCGCCTACATTATGCAGGACAATCAGCTGCATGGCAATCTAACCGTGCAGGAAGCCATGACGGTGGCCACAAACCTCAAGCTGAGCAAAAAATTCACCAAGCCAGAAAAGAATTCAATGGTAAGTCCAAAAGTCTGGCCATTGGACACGCTCAATCATAGCTCTAATCAGATGGCAAGTTATTTTTGAAAAACAGAACCAGTTCTGAGCTCAGCTCAGCTTTGTTTTGTTTACAAAAAATAAACCAGCAAGTCATGGCTACCAAAAATAAAACCCAAATTCAATACTCTCCCGCAGATCGATGACATCTTGCTGACTCTCAGCCTCAGCGAGCACCGCTACACCATGACACGCAACTTGTCGGGTGGCCAGAAGAAGCGTCTCTCCATTGCCTTGGAGCTGGTCAGCAATCCGCCCATCATGTTCTTCGATGAGCCCACCTCCGGCTTGGACAGCTCCACTTGCTTCCAGTGCATCCACTTGCTGAAGATGCTGGCCGCCGGCGGACGCACTGTGATCTGTACCATCCACCAGCCGTCCGCTCGTCTCTTCGAGATGTTCGATCAGCTGTACACCCTGGCCGACGGTCAGTGCGTGTACCAGGGCAGCACCAAGCAGCTGGTGCCCTTCCTGTCCACCCTGAACCTGGAGTGCCCGAGCTACCACAATCCGGCCAGCTATGTGATTGAGGTGTCCTGCGGCGAGCATGGCGATCACACGCGCAAGCTGGTGGAGGCCATTGACAATGGCAAGCGGGACATTCGTTCCTCGGCGGACTATGCCAACCTGAAGGCTCGCAATGATCTGGTGAAGGTGCAGAACCTGAAGGCCATTCTGGACAAGAACGATGCCTCCAATGTCAGCGGCAGCAAGTACGAGGAGAATCTGACCCTCAACAATGGCCTGCTGAATGGCATGGTCAACGATATTGTGAAGGATGGCAATGCCAGCTCCGCTGTGGTCACCACCAACGAGAAGGGCGATGCCATGATCGATGTGGAGAAGAGTGTAAACTGCACAACGGCTTTGCTGACGGAGGAGATCACCTCGCCGGAACGGTATCCGACCTCGCAGTTCCACCAGTTCTGGGTGGTTCTGAAGCGAACTCTGCTTTTCAGTTATCGCGATTGGGTGAGTTTGAGGAGGAGTGGGAGATTCTTGGAGATAACTAATGAAGTTTATATTATATTTTAGACCCTCATGTATCTGAGATTGTTTGCTCATCTTTTGGTGGGCTTCTTAATCGGCGCTCTCTACTACGACATCGGCAACGACGGAGCCAAGGTGCTGAGTAACCTGGGTTTCCTCTTCTTCAACATGCTGTTCCTCATGTACACCTCCATGACCATCACTATTCTGTCATGTAAGTAGGACTTCTTAACAAAAATAACTATATGTTAATTAATATATTATTTTTGATATTTATAGTCCCCCTGGAGATGCCTGTTCTGTTAAAGGAAAACTTTAATCGCTGGTACTCGCTCAAGTCGTACTATCTGGCTATATCAGTGGCGGATCTGCCTTTTCAGGTGAGTTGAACTAGGTTTCTCCGAAGTAGGAAGGCTGAAAATAAGTTAAAAAATATTTGTTGATATTTTAAAGTTAAATGTTAATTTTCATTTGCTATAAATCAATTTTCTCTTGATATAACGAACCAATATAAACGAAGAAAAAATAAATATTACGTTAAAAAAATAGTTTTTGATATTTTAAAATTAAATGCAATATTTTTTTGATACTCGAAATTTCTATAAATCTAAGCTAAAGATAATTTAGATATAATAACACCCCTTTCGTTCGATAAAAACAAAAAAAGAGATAAATACTAAATATTTCTAATATTTAAAAATTAAATTCAAAATTGTTCGATACCTAAAACTTCAATTTTTGATATTTTCGTATTTATTTCGCTCTTTTTCGATATAAATACCCACATTAAACCTTACTCCTTACTAATTACCATCTCTCTCCCTCCCTTTCAGGCTATATTCTGCGTCATCTATGTGTCCATCGTGTACTACTTCACCTCACAGCCCTGGGAGCTCTTCCGCTTCTCCATGTTCCTGTCCGCTTGCCTGCTCATCTCGTTCGTGGCCCAGTCCGTGGGTCTGGTGGTTGGCGCTGCCATGAATGTCCAGAACGGTGTCTTCCTGGCTCCTGTGATGTCTGTGCCCTTCCTGCTGTTCTCCGGCTTCTTTGTCTCCTTCGACGCCATACCGGTGTACTTGAGATGGATCACATATCTATCCTACATCCGTTATGGATTCGAGGGCACTGCCCTGGCCACCTATGGCTATGGTCGCGAGAAGCTGCGGTGCTTCCAGACCTACTGCCACTTCAAGTCGCCGATTACGACGCTGGAGGAGCTGGACATGGTGAACGCGAACTTTACGCTGGACATTGTGGCTCTGATTGTGATCTTCGTGGTGCTGAGGGTGTCGGCGTACCTCTTCCTGCGCTGGAAGCTGAAGACCGTGCGCTGAGCAGAGGCACTCCTCGAACCTTATTGTTTGTTGTTTTCGGTTCTAAAAGCTTTCAACGTACCTACACAACTATGTATCTAGTTAGTTATCAACGAAGCGTCTTGGGTTCTTAATCATTTTATTTTTGCCTAGTTATTAGTTTCCAAATTGATCAAAACAAAACCAAATCGCTGTAAACACAACATCTTCGATGTAAGGAAATCATAGGGAAGTAAGTTATTCGAAAACCCATATTTTTGCCAAAAGAAAGGAATATTTAAATACATGTCGATGTGTATTTATATGTTTTATAAATGTCTGTGAATAAAAACTTTTTAATACAAAAAAATATATATAAAAAACAAAGAAAAGCCCTTGCATATATATGCTTTTTGTATGTGTAATTATTTTATACAAAACTTTGTAATACAGGTTTACGATCTAAATCCAAATGGTATTTAAGTGTCTGCAACATATACATATTTTATAATCACATTTGTATTTATAAATAGTACATTCTTGGAGGAAATAAAGAAATTATACACAAAAGTACAGAGCTGCGTTTTTATTTCAAGCTTAAGAAAACATAAACTTTATATATTTTTAATGTATCAAAAGAGGGTAAACTTGGCTAGATTTCTAGGATTCCTTTTCAGATTTCTGATTTATATACCTATAATAGCAAGGAATAGAATGTAAACAATAAATCTCTAGTTTTCTTTAACTTTAATGTAAAACAAAATGTTTTTTGTTTTTTCTTTAACTTTAATGTAAAACAAAATGATTTAAAAAATTGGAAAAATATCCATTTAAAGAGTTCAAATATTTTCTGTCTTCCTGAAGGGTATTTTGATTTTATTTAGTAAACCAGTCATTCCCGACCCTATAAACCATATATATTCTTGATCAGCATTAACAGGCGCATCATTCTGGCCATCTCCGAAGAAAACTAATTTTTTGGCCATTTTTGCAAAAATTTACAAGGGGTTACATCATCCCTTTCTCTCAAAATTTGACCAAAAATTTTATTTCTTGAAAAATTAAATTTAGTATGCAGATTTGTTAGCCCAGGAAAAACAAGCTTAGAAAAACATTCCGAATTGAATTTGGTGATTTTTTGACTGAGTTATGAATAATTTTTGATTCGAAGCCGTGGTCCTATGGCAGCACTGCAAGGGTATACAAATTTCGGCTTCCTTTCTTTTTACATAATAATTTTTTGGGATAAATTAAATTTAGAAAAATCATAGCCAAGTCTAAAGAGTTTTAATTTCAATTTAAACAAATTTTATCAAGATTTTTAATTAAGTTGTAATAAATAAATATCCTATTCAATTATTACTTAAATTTTTGAGCAATTTAATAATATGTAACATGTTGCTAAACATTTTTATGTTTCCCCCAAGCCACTACCCGTTTCTCCCAGTGTAAAAAGCTGCTTACAACGCCCCCTGCTGGCTTATGCTAGTGCTTTTGGCGACCGTTACCAGTTTGAATTGTGAAACCGAATAGCCGGCAAGTTGTATTAGGTTTTTTTTTTTTCAAAGCGGCAATTAAACTGGCATAGTACGTGCCTGACATTAAAGCTCCCAATTACAGCCGGTGGTCACTCGCCCCTCACGAGACTAGGAACAACGGATGGAGATTGGTTTCGGCTGCTCGGTCTGTCAAATTAACCAGCCAGAGTCCAGGTTTCAGTGGCGTTGAGTAACTTTAATTTTTTGCCATGCGTTCTGTGCCGGCTGTTGCAATGAGTTGCAATTTCGTCTCGAATATGTTAGAAATTTTTTCTGTATTTTTTTAATAGGCAGCAATTGTTATTTTGCAAGCCTTTTAGGGAATGATTTTTCAATTTTCAAGGAATTTTTTTGCACTCACACCTGAGAGACCTTTCAAGGGGACAAGGAATTGAGGTAGGTCACCTCATATCCATTCCTCGGATCCCTCTATAAATAGACTTTCATATCCTGCTTAAAGCCTGCTAAACTCGTTTTTATAGCCCCACGATCTCCTCTAGCTGAAGGGCAGAAGTGTTCTTCGGGGACTGAGCTTCGCCAGCCACTCACTCGCTGGTTCTTCCTGTGCTCGCTTTCAGTACTTTTTCGGCCGCCGTCGGTGCAACAAGTCGCCTCCTCTGCGCTGTGGTTGTGGTTGCCGACTCTCCGAGAGAGCGAGAGTGGAGGAGAGCCAGTAGCTACGAATAGAAAGTGGAGTAAGTGCAGCGGCGAAGCTACCGCTTGTTCCACCCTCCCACAGGCAGTGGCATTGCTGCACTCGCAAAGCCATATCTAGGCGCGTTCGTTGAACCTGAAAGTCGGGAGCGGAATTACTGGCGGTCACTTGTTTACCATTCCCCAGCCTGGTGCATTCTTAATTATTTAATCAATTTCTGTTTTATATGAGTAAATGCTTATCAAGTTCTATGTGGCGATCGGTGGTAGCCCTCGGATAACTCGAATAATTGTGTGAACTATGAACTCTTAATGGTGTTTTTTTCACCAGTCATTCTGGCATAATAATAACACCCATGTGGACCTGTCACTGGCATCTGCTTTGTTTACAAAATAACGCCGACTCTTCGTCATGCATGCCCTGATAAACTCTCGAGTGCCTGGCGGGATTATACATATATAATTAGCCTGCGGTGCTTCGTAGATACATGTATCTGCTATATGTTTATTAATCATCGTACAATGTAGGATTGTACAAAAAAACAAAGGTCAACATTCGCCGCTTCAATGCATTTGCATGCGCCATTACTCACACATCATCGAAAGACACAAAGAGCCTGGCGGTTAGTCGGTTATAATATACCCTGTAAAATCACCCTTATAAATCAGTGAATAAATGTAGCCCAAGCTACTCTAATCGGGATTTGTTTACACGGTAGACACATAAGTGGGAGGCCAATGGTCACGCACACGATTCCCAGCTACTTGCGCGATTTTCATTGGTATTCAGACGTTGGCGATAAATGCTTTCGCTTTGTGTTTATATTTTATATTTATGTGCCCAGGCCTAGGGTATTATGTGGAGCATGTTATCTGCTAAAGTCAAGAGAAGATCTGTCTGGAGGGTACACTGTGTCAGACACTATCGGAAGGTGTACCTAGCCCGATTGCACAGATTTATTTAGAAGAAAGAAGTGGGAAACTAGGGTATGTTTGTGATTGTTCAGTTTAAATAGAACATAATTTAGTGTTTAAAGTTTGCTCAGAAGTAACTAGAAATTGCACAAAATATTGATTTATCGCTAAGCCAACTCTGATAATTAAATTAAAATTTAAACAGTGCGATATATGTCCCAGAAATCGATATACTGTTTGATATATCGGAGAAATATAAAAATAAATAAATTAAATAAAATTTTAAAAAATGAAAACTAAATTACAAATTTCATCATACCCTACTCTGCATAAAGGGTACCACAAATAGCTCTTTGAATATACCATATATCATAGATAAAGAGTTCCTAACAATTATCATCCATATTGCGCATACGCTCTGTGGGCCGCCTCTAAGCACGAAGCCGGCTTTTAAGCCAGCTTCTCGAATCTCCCTCTTTAGAAGCTTCCGCTATGGAAACCCAAGACTCACTGATAAGACTATCACAGAGACGGCAGCCAGTGCAACTTTCAAGTAGCGATCGTGGCGAAATTTCAAGCCAGAGATTACTCACGCTGCCCCCCAACACAGACGAGTATCAATCGCACAGCCCGCCTCAGCCATTCGGTCAGAACTCGGGCAGGCAGTCGGTCGAGTACGTACTGCCCTCCGTCAATTGAAAATCTGAGTTTATTTTTTCGGGCAGCAACGCTCGTGCTCGTAGAAATGAATTACATTTGAAAAAAGGTCTTTGCTCAGTGCGAATTTCGCTTTCAGAACAACAGGAAGGTTCCCTAGGTGTAAATGAGAATTTCAAGCTGCGCTGATAAAATTGAACCCGCTTCAAGTTAAAATTTTTGCAAACTGGTTTATGGCTAACCGAAAATTAATTTTTGTGTACGATTACTAATTGGTTCCCACCGTACAGATAGCTGTTTGAAATATAATCAAAGCTACGAGTAAGCGATTCGAACATTAAGCTCCAAAACATCCAGCGAAAGGTTATCATTAAAGCAAGCTCTACAATTTAGACAATTTTTAAACAACAATTATATTAAATTTCGAACTTTTTCCAAACCTAAAAATATCTACAGATGAGATGAGTTGATATCAACAAATAAAATAAAAATAAAAAGGAGTAAGACCAGCAAGATGCACACCACCAACAGCTCCCAGCACAGCTCCGATCAGTACAGCAGCGACATCAATGCCATAAGTCTAGAGCTGCCTGAGCACTTGGAGGACTTTCAGTCGGTCAATGGTTTGAAGTACTTGCCATCCTGGCCAGCAGTCAACCTGCAGTTTACGGAACTGAGCTATGAAGTCCCAGATCAGCTGCAGGGTGAGTTATTCAAGTTATTCAGTTGGCTTATTTAATATTCGTGTCTGGATAATGGGCTTATTAGGAATGATAATTGAATGTTGGATGCCGAAGTAATTACCTAGATTATTTTCCCAGCTGAAAATGCACATTTTAAGAGGCAATTATCCGCCTTAATTTTATACCAACGCAGCGATCAAATGCATGCCAATAGTTAATAGTTCTAACCTGACTCACCTGAGCTTCAATCTCTCCCTCGGTTTTGTTCCTGCAGCCTCACAGAAAAAATCCATTCTCAGGGGAGTCAACGGGGAGTTCCACTCCCATGAGCTCACCGCAATTATGGGACCCTCGGGGGCTGGTAAGACAACGTTGCTAAACCTGCTGGCGGGATTTGGGTAAGACGTAGAGCTAAACAAAAATATAAACACCTAAAATTAATATCTCATTAATTAACATATTTAGCGCCACTAGTTCCTCGGGGGAGGTTCTGGTCAACCAGAATCCCAGGGATATGCGAGTGTTTCGCAAAATGTCGAGATACATAATGCAGGTGGGCATAATTATATCTGATTATATCATGTATCTTGTATCTTGTATGTTATATCCACAGACAGATGTCCTGGACCCTCAGTTTACGGTCCACGAAATGATGCTACTGGCCGCCCACCTCAAGTTGGGTAATGAACTTAATCTAAGGCAGAAGCTGAAAGTGGTGAGTTCTGTTTTTTATATATTATAATATTATTTGATCTAGTAATTATCTATCTTTCAGATAGATGAAATCCTGGTCATGCTGCGCCTTAAGGCCTCCAAGGACACCATGACACCCAAACTGTCTGGAGGAGAACGCAAGCGTCTGTGTATAGCCCTTGAGCTGGTCAACAACCCGCCTGTGATTTTTCTAGATGAGCCCACAACGTGAGTGGAAAAAAATATATATATAATAATTAATTTCTTAAAACCCCACCCTAATCCCTTAGAGGCCTCGATGACCTCTCCAGCTCTCAGTGCATTTCCCTCTTAAAATCCCTGGCCGCCGGCGGACGCACTGTAATCTGCTCTATACACACACCCTCCGCCAAGATCTTTGAGATGCTGGACGCTGTGTATGTTCTGGCTGAGGGTCAGTGCATCTACCAGGGTAGTGGAGCCAACATTGTGCCTTACATGGAGCACCTAGGCCTGAGCTGTCCCATCACCTACAACCCGGCAGACTTTATCATAGAAGTGGCTTGCATGGAGTATGGCGACTCTTATCATGAACTTATGGTGGAGGCTGTGGGCAATGGCAAGGTGACACGTTGGGTTCCACCAGCGGCAGAGGATGGCAAGGTGACGCCCACCAAAACGGACACCACTTCGGGGGCTTCGTCCTTTTTCGAAATGGAACAGTTTGAGGAGGAAATCAGTCCTAAATTGCTGCAGGCCAAGTGCAGCTGGTGGATGCAGTACAAGCTGTTGCTGAGCAGGATGCTGCTCCAGATGTGGAGGGATAAGGTGAGTGGGGTATGAGTTAAAGAGTAGCCATTAATCTTATATTATTTCCAGTCCTACATCAAGCTTAAGTTCTATATGAACATAGTTTTGGCGTTGCTGGTGGGTTCACTGTACTTTGGCATGGGCACCTCGGCCTCCAAGGCTTTGTTTAACTTCGGATTTATGTTTACCATTGTGATAGCTTACCTGTACCTGCCCATGATGCCAGTGCTGCTGTACTGTGAGTAGGGTAACCTTGGTTGTTAGGAAACATTAATCTTAGAGTATTGTCTCCCCCAGTTCCCTCGGAAATCAATCTCTTGAAGAGGGAGTACAACAACCAGTGGTACCGCCTGAGCTCTTACTACGCCGCCATGGTCTGCTCCAAGCTGCCCTCCATGTTCGTCCTAGCCGTTATCTATCTCTCCATTGTGTACTTAATGTCCAGCCAGCCGCTGGAGTTGTTCCGCTTTGCCCTGCTCTTCATGATTGCCTTTGTTACAGCCCTGACTTCCGACAGTTTTGGCCTGTTGATCTCCAGTAGACTGAGCCTGGTGGTAAGTAGGAGTCTCTATTCCTTACCAAGTTACCTCTAATAATTCTTTTTTCCCTCTAGAATGCCATGTTCATGGGCCCCGTGCTGGCTGTGCCCCTGATCCTGCTCTCCATCCACGGCATTGGCTATGGCAGGGGTAGCTATGTGTCGCCTCTGATGAGGTTTCTCATGCACCTCAGCTACCTGCGGCATGGCATGGAGGGTCTTGTGGCCGCTCTTTATGACTATGGACGGGCGGATACTATATGCGAGGACACGGAGATCTTTTGCTCCTTCAAGAAGTCCAAGGTCTTGCTGGCCTTCTTGGGCTTCGAGGACATGCACTATGTGTGGTCGCTCTCCTGCCTGATTGGCTTTTATCTGCTGTTCACCATTGCAGCTTATATAATGATAAGACAGCGGCTGAAAAAGTCGGGGTCCAATCCCATCGTAGCCTATGTCCTGCAGCTTTTAACAAAATATTTTAATTTTACATCATATAATTATTAGGCGGGGGAGGGGAGAGTAGGGTTCCGGTGGGGGGAACTTGTGTAGGTAGTTAGTTTTAAGCGGGTTCAGTCTAAATCAACGAATAAGCCATATTATAAATATTTTAAAAGTAAAACTATTTGATTGACTCAAATAATTGCGAGTGATACTATATGTTTATAAAGATATTCTTATAAGAAAAATTGGAAAGGTGTTGTTATTATTTGCAGATGGGAAAGGGTAATAAGATCACTTGTGGTATAAATATTATATTTTTATTGGTTTTTAAATTATAAAAAACGAAAAAATAAAATAAACAAAATAGAAAGAATAGAAAGAATCGAATAAATCGATGGTAACCTCGGTGACAATCCACGGAGACTACTTAGCATAAGAAGGATTCATTTGTTTTTAGAGTCTCTGAGCTGTTCAGGCGAATAGAAAGAGAATTAAAATATTGAAAAATATTGAAATATTTAGATTTATTAAGTGCACAAAATAAAATACAAGTTTAGTTGGGTTTCAAGAACAAACAGAATAAAAAGTTGGTAATCCAATAGTTAGTTTGGGTTCAAGTAGAAGGCTAAGGTTTAATAGTAGTAATAGTTGAGTCAGTAGTAGTAGGCTCCGTAGTATCAGAATCAGAAGAAGATGCAGAAGACGAAGAAGAATCAGAAGAATTAGAAGAAGTTGAAGCAGCACTTTTTGGCTTCGGAGTAGCAGGAGCAGCAGTAGTAGCAGAAGAAATAACCAGCTCACAAATGTAGTTTCTAGCCAAATTGCAGTTGTCGTCCTTCAAGACGTAACTATTACTCTTCTTCCATAGTTCATCGCAGTGCTGCACTCCACCCAAATTGTCCGGCTGCTTGGGGCCCCAAAGGCTGTCTAAGACCGTCTCATTACCGGGATACCAATGATGTTTGCCAGGAGTGTAGAGATCATTTCCAGAAGTCCAATAATATAGTGATTTCCGCGAAGAGATGAGAAAATCAGCCAATATGTTGAACTTTTCTTCGTTTTGGAGGGAGACCAATTCGTAGCCGATTAGCTGGCAGGCTACGAGGGCATTAAACCAGTTCTTTTGGGCCGAGGACTCAATGTAGTAGTACGTGTCATTGATAAATATCAGGCTAGTGGGGCTTATGCCAACCAATCTGGGAACAACTGAAAGGAAATTATAAATATTATATTAATTTTTTATATAAGAAATACCTCTCTCACCTGGCTCAGCTGGCTGGGCATTAGAAGTTGCTCCACAGAATAAGACTAGGCCCAAGAGAGCCAACAGAGCTCTGTACTGCAGATGCATTTTGCAATTACTAAATGATTTCTCTGAAACTAAAACCTTTTTATAGTAAGGGATAAGCCCTTTAGGAGATAATAAATTAGAATGATAAGATTCATCCGAAAGCCCTTCCAAGCGAGATGGCATTTATCAACAATAATTAAAAATATTATAAACTTTAAGGGAAATTTTCAGACAAAGAAACACGTGTTGGTTACACGAGCTAACCTCTCCCCAGAGACTTCTAGAGCCTTAAATCTTTTTATACCCTGGAAGAGTATTATTACTTTAGTTCGGCTACACCTTTTAAATCCACTCTGAAATCATTCAGCTATATGTTATGCTTATAGATAAGACCTAAGCCCTTAAAGTAGACTAACTTTTATACTTTAGAAGCGCGTTGACGTTTTTTTTTTTTCAATATTTATCATATTTTGCCTAGTGACGAAGGGCACCTAGAGTGTGCGAAGTTTGATTTATGATAAAACAGACTTATTTTTGGGATATGAAGAACAGTAAAATACATCCTTTTAACGAAAAACGGAATAAAGTGGCTGCTTTTGCTAAAATCGAGCAACATTGCTGTGTTGCCAGCTTAAATGGGTGTCTCTCAACATCTGCCTGGCTACATTAATTCGTGTTGGTCAACCTGCTACTGAAACCTTAAATTGATGTTGCTCAACATGTTTCTCGCAACATTTACCCAGCAACATTTTGCTGTGAATTCCGCTGTTCTTTAAAAAAAATTGTATACCTAATAAATTAGAGTATCGAAAAAATATTATTAAATATTTGTCTTTGAATTTTATAAACAATGGGGCTATAAATGGATATTAAGTTTGATTTATGGGAAAAATATAATCGAAAAAGGAAAATAATGAAAATAAATCCAATTTGTCGGATACTTTTCAATGATTCTAATATCCCAAATTTAAATATGATTATTTAACATATCTAAAAATACAATATATCTATTTCCTATATTTTCAATATGATATTAAGCTTAATATCGTACTTTTCATCAATCAATTCCACCCTTAAATCCACAGAAAAAACCACTCTGTAAATTTCTTTAAATGTAAACTGTCGATTAGGTTTATTGCAATGATCATTGTCATGTGAAAGTTAGCTTGTCTTGTACAATACACACGTAAATAAATATATCGGATTAAACTATTTTCAAGGGGCAGCCGCTGTTCGAACTGGTTAATTGTTTACGTTCACTGTTTTTTGTCTGTTAATATTGCAAAACAGACCCTTCATGCTTTTTGTACAATTAAAATGCCGCGTTTTTGCTCTGTTTTTTGGATAATTATTACAAAACTCCTCTATCTGTATTTGTAATATATTTTTGTAAAGGAAAATACATTATCTTATGGTTGGTTGGCTACAGAACATACAAAGACAGTATATATAGCATGGTAATAGTGTGTAATATACATACAATCGAGTTGTTTAAAAACTTTTGTGTTCAACATATACATATACAACGCACACAATCGACAACATATAGGCAGATATATAGTAAAAGATACAAAAATATGTGTACAATTAAGCATGAGAATGGTGTGCATAATTTCTAGGCAACGGGTTCTTACTTTTTTTATACAATTTCAAGGGTTTTTCTTTACTTTTCAAGGGGCTAACTACTTGGTTTGCTTTTTGTGTGAGCGACGCGACGACTCTATACTATGTATATGTAAAACTAAAGCTCATCAGCTCTCTATTAAGTATATATATGCGTGGGGGATGATGACTACAACTACATCAGATTGGTTTCAAGGATAGCAAAGAGCTCGAACCGCTGTTTGCAACTTAAAAAAGTAAACACGAAATTAAAAATTACGTTGCTGCTGCGGTTGTTTCTGTTGTTGTTGACGCGGATGATGATGATGACGATGTCTTCAACCTTTTAGCACACGGTGACTCGTCGGCGTCTAGTCAATTGATCTCCAAATGCTTGGCCTCCTCCCACGAGAAGCCTTCGCGTCCAAAGTGGCCATATGTGCTGGTGCGCTGGTATATGGGCTGGCGGAGGTTCAAGTCCCTGAAAAAAATCACGAAAATTAATAAGAAACCTAAGTTTATAATATAATTCTTCCAACTCACTTGACAATCTTGCCGGGCCTGAGGTCAAAGTTGCGTCGGATTATCTCCAGCAGCTCCTTTTGCGTCTTGTGGGAGGTGCCGTAGTCAAAGACAGTGATGGACAGCGGCTCGGCCAGTCCGATGGCGTACGAAACCTGGACCAAGCAACGCTTGCACAGACCGGCCTTGACCAGCGACTTGGCCACCCAGCGTGCGGCATAGGCCGCCGATCGGTCGACCTTTGTGAAATCCTTGCCCGAGAAGGCACCACCTCCATGGGCACCCCAGCCTCCGTAGGTATCAACGATGATCTTGCGGCCCGTTAGACCAGCATCGCCCATGGGGCCACCGATGACAAAGAGTCCGCACGGATTGATGTGGACAATGGTGTTGGCATCAATGTATTTGGCGGGAATGACGACTTTGACTACCTTCTCCATCACCTCGGAGCGCAGGGTCTCCAGCGAGATCTTCTCCGAGTGCTGCATGGACACAACAATGGTATGGACGCGCTTGGGCACGGCCGAGCCCTGGTTGAAGAGGTATTCGCAAGTGACTTGGGTCTTGGAATCGGGGCGAGCCCACCAGAAGACATCGGAGCGACGCAGCTCGGCGATCTTCTCGTTCAGCTTGTGGGCCAGGACGACGGTGAGGGGCATGCACTCCTCGGTCTCATCGGTGGCATAGCCAAACATGATACCCTGGAAAATATTATGTATTTTTTTAAGATAATTTAAGGATATATAATTATGGCTTAACAAAACAGAAAGAACCAAAACCAAACAGAGTGGTGAGTGGGGGATGTATATGGAGTGGAAAAGTCCGATAAATATATGGAAAATATTGTATAGTTTGATAAAGAAAATTGTCAAAATTAGTAAAATAAAAATTTAAAAATATCTGTTGTTTTAAATTATTTTTAAAATATTATACAAAATAGATTAAAATTTCAATTTATCGGATTTTGCAACAATATCGATACATTAACTTTATATATCGATTTTTTCCGCCACTTTTAATGGAGATTAGTTGTGAGTTAGTAAAAAACATGTTTGGGTTAGAAAAGTCAAAGATGAAACAGGCTTATGGAGTGTAGACCGAGTTAAGGATGAGTTACCAAAGAAAAAGGTTTTGAATTTAGTTTTAAATGGAATGAAGTTATTCGAAACAAGCCTGGTTAAAAAAAGAAAGGCATAAAGCAGGCTTTGGGAATGGTTTTCAAATAACAAACAAGGCTATAAAGTGCTTTGCTACATGTGTGTGATATAGTGTACAGTCTAAAGAATACTACAAATGATTTCGATAATAGGTATTAGCAGTACAATAAATTATCATTTATACTCTTTTTTCGATTAGTTACGCATAGATAGTAATATAAAAAAACAAAGAGGAACACAGAAATTGTACAAAAGTGGCGTTGAGACCCCCTCCAAAAGAGCTTAGGCTACGCCCCACCACCATGAATTAGAGTTTGGAATAAATATCAGATATTTTCCAGCTCTTCCATGAACCATAACCAAAGTGACTTTAATGATCTTTTGCTCTTTTGGAAAGGGCCTTTAGGGGCCGCCCTGCTGCTGCTATAATTTCACACCTGATCTCCGGCACCGATCTCTTCATCGGCGCGATTGACATGCACTCCGGCCGCAATTTCGGGCGATTGTTGGTCCAATGCCAAGAGCACGTTGCACGTTTTGAAATCGAAACCTTTTTATGGGGTGTTATCGGTTTGCAAAATAGCAAAATAATCGTACAAAATATCGTATTTGGTATCGTGTTTATGAAACGAGAGAGAAAGATAAAAGAGAGGAGCGCACACGCACAGGAAAATATGTCTGTAAGTAATGTTTAACAAAATTGTTTAAGTTCACCCTTTAAACTATAGCTTATAATTATATATATTTTTTAAGAGGAAATTAAGGATGTGGCAGGGTTTGGGCTGCATCTTAGTCTTCTTTCCGCATGCAAGATGTGCTGTTGTCTCTAGTAAACCCCTCTGAAAAAGTTTTAACTGAATCCGTTTATGGGTTATATGCCGTTTATGAGGTTAGAGCGAACCCCGGAGGAGTTCAAAATGCTAAGGTTGCAATGATTCCGAGACCTCATATTTAATGGGTAAACTTTGTAAGCTTCCTTTTTAGTGTTTTCTTTTTATCTTTTTTCGAGGTAAAAGTAGTTGTGGGTATGAAGATAGTTATGATTTAACCGCTTTTTCAATGAAACACTGAACAACAATGGAGAAACGTAACGAACGAACGAACACACACACACTCTCGGTGGGTAGTAGCAAAACGGAGCTGTACCTGGTCACCAGCGCCGACGTCGTCCTCTTCGCGGTTGATGTGCACACCGTTGGCTATGTCGGGCGACTGCTGTTCGATGGCAACAAGCAGGTTAAGGGTCTTCCAATCGAAACCTTTTTTCAATTTTGATTTGATTTTTGTTGTGATTTAATATAAATATTGTGTTTAAAGGTTTAAGATCCTATGACCCTCCCACAAAAACGTTCTTTTTTCTACTATTTAAGCCTAGATTTTGGTCTTTAAAACTTACCCTTGGAGGAGTCATCGTAGCCAATGTGCTGGACAGTGTCTCGAACAACTCGCTGGTAGTCCACAACGGCCTTTGATGTGATCTCACCGCAGAGCAGGATCATGCCGGTCTTGGCAACGGTTTCTGGTGGAAGAAAAAATTTGAAATATTTTTAAATTTGAAGAAAAATTCGATCAAGCCCTCCGTCTCCAAGGAAACCACAGAACTTAAACCCATCTCTAGACTTTCGGCTTTGACTTTGGACTTTGTTTATTTGTCCAGGCTATCGTCTTAGGGGGCTTTGCACACGCGTCGATGGCTGCGCCAATGTTTACTTTATGAATGAGTTTATTTTCTTAATGGTCTGTCCCCGTTTGGGAGACTCGTGCGGCGCCTTTTTGATCTACTGCCGCTGCGGCTACTATCAAAAACCGATTTTAAGAGGTCACTAGCCTGGGTTTGTGTGGGTTTCTCTGAGCCTGAGTTAGACACTTACCGCAGGCCACCTTGGCATTGGGATCCTGCTTCAGATGGGCATCCAAGATAGCGTCGCTGATTTGGTCGCACATTTTGTCTGCAAATAAAAAAAGAAGAGAAGGAGAGATGTAAGAGAATGCTCTTCTTAATGTTCTAAATATGTGTAGTGTTGCTCTTGGTCCCCTCCCTTAGGCGCTCCGCCAACTAACGAAAATTGCCGGGCCATGCAGTTTATTTTAAATTTCAGTCTGCGATTGACAGCGAAATTCAATGCCACTTTTATGTCTATAACTCACTGGGAACACGAGCCTGTGCAAACAACAATTATATATGATGGAAGAGCTCGCCTGTCCTGGGATCCTTCGATTTCAGACTCGGACTTGACACCAGTCGCATGGCGAAATGTGAACTCTTCGGGCTTTTGGCAGGTTTTTCAGTGGAAAAACAGGCGTTATTGAACTCGAATATTGCGTCAGCAGCTACGGATTACCATATAAGAAATGATTTTGGACAAAAGTGTTGACTCATTCAAATGGCGCAGCTCGTCTCGATTTCCACTGGGAGAGTGTGTAATCGCAGATTTTTGGTTATAGGTCAAGTTCTGGCTTGGTTTTAGGGGAATTAAAAAGGGGAGCACAGTCGGACTTTGCTTCATTGGGTGTGGAGTACAATGTGTAAATGGGGTTGACCTTAGGGATGTGGTAAGCGGGATATTCATGTGACTGAATTTTACTCTGATTTGTTCTATATATATATTCTATTCTACATTCTAAATTTTATAAGAAAACCCATATTATTATCCATTAACTTAATATAATTTATTTCGTATTTATTACTAAGTAATATAATTTTTTCCCCCCAAGAAATATAGTTTTTTTCCCCCAAGTAATATAATTCCCTGAGTAATATATTTTTTTCCTATTTTTTCTAAGTAATATACTGCTCAATTCTGGGAAGATTAATAAATATTATTAAGAATACCTAATATATTATTTATATATATATTTTCCCCCAATTTCCTAAGGATTTCCCCTGCATAATAACGAATAAAATTAAAAGTTAAACTCGGTTTGGTCTAATTTCTCATCAAGTAACTCCCCATTTCCTGCCCCTTTCCCACTCTGTCACTCATATTCATCATGCCAAGACAGGTGAAATTAAAGCTAGTCACAGCCGGAAGTAGTTTTCGGGAGGCTTTCGTGGCTTATCAGTCATCATGAGGGCTCTGCGCTTGTCTAGGGCTAACTTAATTAGCGTTATAAACCATAGAACTATAGGAATATAGAAACGTAATGGTAAAAGTAATCAATCCGATGTATAAAAGGTCGCTCTCCCTTATCAGCAGATGATGAAGTCAAATATACGCGCTGCTGTTCGCTGATATAAACAAACGAGGAGCGGCAAAGCTCGGAGCTAACAGCTCGAAACAGAACACGTGGTTGGGCATTTCGCTTGAAAGATAAGCTCTGAAAAAAAGCTGGGGTCGGAAGGAGGAGGAAGGAAGAGGGAGGAGTAGGGCTCCCCAGGGTAAAACTGAGGGGCAACGTGGTGGCTTTGTTTTAGTTTTTTGGGCCCTTGTTTTGATCGTCTTTCTGCGAAAAGCAAGTGCCAAAGAGAGGAGAGCGTGCTACGAGGTCTTATTGCTCTCTTTGCTTAGAGTTCTCAGTCTCCCACTCTCTTAGTTGGCTGTTCCGCAGTTCCCCAGTCTCGCCAGTTCAAAGAAGCACATGGTGCGCATGACGCAAATTCCGTGACTGCGGGAGAGGCAGCGCGATAAAGAACCAGTCTATAAATTGCGTCGGCAAGGTTTTGGCACCAACGCCACCGCCGCCGCAGCTGTTGTCTCTGTGTGTGCGGTGTGTGTCCAAGGGGAGAGTGACCCAGCCAGCTGTTTTCTAGAGGCCCAGGCTAAGCCGGCAAAGGATGCACAGGGAGAACCCTGCTCAACTCTTTACGCTAAGGCTGTGATCTGCCCTGGAAGCCCTGGAAGCTTTGGAAGAGCGGTGCCCCTGCTGAGTAAACAAGCACGTTTTTTTCGCTACCAGTTTCCAATACAAAGAAGCGCAAATTGGGAAGCAATCAACCAGGGGTTTGGGTTTGGGTTCTGGTTAAGGTCTGCCGCCATTTTGTTAGATTTTAGAAGACAGGCAGACAGCGACTGGAAGGTAAGAGCAGCTATACAGGGGCCACAGGCCACGGGCGCTGGAGAAGCGCTTCGGTTAGGTTAGGAACAACGCCAGCAGCGACGCAGCAGACATCGCACACACTCAATCACACTTGTGCATGTGTGTATGTATACATAACGCACATGCAGGGGCCATGCAGGCCTGCTGCTATGATGCAATCCGAGATGGCCGGGATGCAAGAGCACAGAGATGAGAAGGCTTTTCATATGATAGACTCACCTGGGTGTCCCTCGCCCACGGACTCGGAAGTGAAGAGGAATGTCTGGCCATCCTCCATGTCATAGGAGTTGCCATTGCTGCCGTTGCAGCCATTGGCGCTGCTGTGTCCATTTGTCTTCTGCGGCATTTTTGCTGGTTAGTTTTTTGCTATGGGTCCTAGTTGGTCCTGGCTGGAGGAGTAGCAAGAGTCTGGTGGTGGAGCTGCGGGGGAATGGAGTAAGAACGAGCCACAGATTAGGAGGATTGCTAAAGCGCTTGACGAAATTGATTTTCCGAACTCTCTCATACACAACGCAAACTATGAATATTTTTTTTCGCATGTCGCTGCCGCCGTCGCGGTCGCGGGGGTTTTCCGGTTTTTTCGCACGCTTCTCTTTAAATAGTGTATAGTTTTTTATATAACAAAAGTGAATATTTCACTCAATTTCAAAGCGGCGAGCAATGTTTACGGCATTGCGTTACAGCGGGGGTGGGGGGACGACGGCAATAACACACGCGGCGCTTACGTTACGTTACTTGGATAGTTTGTGTTACTTTGTGCTCGAGTTTAGTTCTTCAATCAAAGAATTATATATGGAATACACACTGATTCTACTGATTTTTGTACTGTTTTTCAGCGACGGCAACCAAATCAGCGGCGCAGCCAAAACACACACGTCCTATCTTGGCGACGGTTTTGTAGAAAAAGAGCGCACACTTTTCACGAGTTTCTCAATTTATACCTCGGAGCGCGTTGTGAGTGGGGGCGGGGGTGGGGAGACCGTGGCGGGCGGGCTGCTGAGCAAGCAAAGCGCTATGCAGAGGTTCTCTTCGGCTGGCAGAGCACGTATTTTGGGGTTTATTTTGGAGCTCTTTGGGGGCCGCAATGGAACTTTCCTCTGTCTCCAAGAAATCCCTCACCTGATGTGGTTTTATCTACTAGGCTCTAGCTGGTCACACTGTTTGGACGCATGTGGTACAGCAGCTCTGCCAACCTGCTTGAAAATCCTTGTTCCTACTCACTTTGAATTTGAATTTTAAAGGATTCACACAATCCGGGAGGAGCGCTCGAAATTCACGACTTGCTTCCTGCTCCGACAAAGTTCGACTGCGACTGACTTGCGAAAGCGAAGGCTAATTTATAAATTTTTGTTTGGCGAGATGATACGACAAATAACCTTATCAATAAAAAACTATATAATAAAGTATTTCTATATTTATATACTTTTTGGGATCTGTAATCACTCTCTCTTGCTCTCTGTCTCGCTATCTCTTTTTAATATATATTTAAATATGGATTTCAAATCGGTTCGAGAAGCGCAATTTGATGCTTCGCTTTATTGATGACTATTGTTAATGAAATTCTACTCTACTCGATGTGATCGACCCTTTTGCTGGTCACTGGCCAGGGAAAACCTAACACCAATTTTTAGGGTTTTCGAACAACCTCTGTGCAATCAAAAAAAAGTGCCCACGTCATGCCAAAAGCTAAGGAGACAAACAAGGTCTGCCAAGATCAAGGCGCTTGGTAATCAAAGCTATCAGCTCCCCTCTGTGTATATAGATTTGTTTTAAAATTCTAATGCCCACTGAAAATAACCGAAAACAACAGGCCCCATTATCATTGAAATAATGTGTGACCTGACCCCCCGCCAGGTCTGGGGAAGATCCCGATCTCGCGTGTGGCTGGAAAAAATATGAACAGATGTGCAAGTACAGCGTACATTGTTCCTGAAAACGGAAATGGAATTTGTTGTCAGGGGAACTATTTTCTAGGTAAATAATTAAAATAATTATTCTTACTTTAAGTTGAAACAAATAAAAAAATAATAAATATATTGTAAGCTCTTAATTTCAATTAATTGTTAGCTTTATAAATAAACAAAAAAATGTTATACTTAATATTATGACATTCAGACTGAATAAATGAGTAATCCTTTAAGAAGGGTTTTTTACTGAAGATTTGTAATTAGTTTACTGCCTTAATAAATATATTTAAATTAAAATTTCTTTGTTTAATTTAATATAATTAATAATTTGATTTTCCTGGCTAGATCAAAAATCTAACTTCATCTCAACTAAGATTATTTGCAGTTTTCAGCTTAATTTCTGCACAGAGGCTATCAGCTCGATGACCCCCAGCGCCAGCGCGTGACTGGACAGATTTATACACTGAATCTGATGATTAATAATCTTGTTTTTGTCTATATTAAATCAATTAAACGCTATTACATGCACAATTTCCGTTTTGAATGTTATTTCCTTTTCAACTGAAGGCGCCATTCGACCGAGTTGGCAGACCTGTCACGGGTGATAAACGTCAGATAAACAGCTGTTTTTTGTTGCGAAGAAAACAAATTGTTGGAATTTCGTGTAAAATAAATGACGCGTCGTCGTCGTCGCACAAAATGAATTGGCGCCTGCAAATATTTTGCCAAGCGGCTGTGCTCTGCCTTATCATCCAAGCGTCTGTGGCAACGGACACCAGCAGTGGCCAGGAGGAACCCAGCAAGGTGGCTGCCAGTAACACCAGCTCTGCAGGAACTGAGAAAATCTCCCAACCCCAGCCAGATGTGGCCTCGTCACCCAACAGCAGTAGCAGTCCCTTGGTCAATGTCTCCATTTCGACTTCCACGGCAGCTCCAGGTAATGGCAGCACCACCAAAAAGCCAGGCAATGCCTCCACTGTGGCCACGGAACCGCCGCTCATTGACTCGCATGCCGTGGAGCAGGAGCACAACTCCTCGCTGTCCCTGTTTTTTGTCATCTGCGTGATCATGCTGGGCATTCTGCTGATTCACTCCATGCTACAGACCGGCTTTCAATACCTACCAGAGAGCATAGTGGTGGTGTTCCTGGGTGCTTTTATAGGCCTGTCGCTCAATGTGATGTCCGGCCAGACGGGCAGCTGGAAGCGCGAGGAGGTCTTCTCGCCCATGGGTTTCTTTCTGGTTCTCTTGCCGCCGATTATCTTCGAGTCGGGCTATAATCTCCACAAGGGAAACTTTTTCCAGAACATTGGCTCCATTCTGGTCTTTGCCATTTTTGGTACCACCATTTCGGCCTTGGTTATAGGAGCGGGCATATACCTGCTGGGCCTGGCCGAGGTGGCTTTTCGGTGAGTGAGAAAGGGAGTTGCTTAATCTCTTTAATAATTATCTCCTCTTTTTAGGCTTAGTTTCTCTGAGTCCTTTGCCTTTGGCTCGCTGATCTCCGCTGTGGATCCGGTGGCCACTGTGGCCATATTCCATGCCTTGGACGTGGATCCCATACTCAACATGTTGGTGTTTGGCGAGAGCATCTTGAACGATGCCATTTCCATTGTGCTCACCGCCTCTATCACCCAGTCGGCGAGTGCCAATGCCCAGGCAAGCACAGGAGAGGCCATGTTCAGTGCTTTGAAGACGTTTTGTGCCATGTTCTTTGCCTCGGCGGGTATTGGTGTGATATTTGCTTTGATATCAGCTTTGCTGCTGAAGCACATTGATTTGAGGAAGCATCCGTCTTTGGAGTTTGCCATGATGCTTATGTTTACCTATGCGCCTTATGTTTTGGCTGAGGGAATACACTTGAGCGGTGAGTTGTGGATTTTTTAATGATTTTACTAATTAATTAATACATTTATTTTGGTTTAGGTATAATGGCCATACTATTTTGTGGCATTGTCATGTCCCACTACACCCACTTTAACCTGTCTACGGTGAGTAACTACTCTGAAATATAACCAGTCACATTATCTAAACCTTTCCTTAACCCCTCCAACTCAGGTCACACAAATCACCATGCAACAGACAATGAGAACCCTAGCCTTTATAGCCGAGACCTGCGTTTTTGCCTACCTTGGGCTTGCCATTTTCTCCTTCAAGCATCAAGTGGAGCTGTCCTTTGTGATCTGGGCCATTGTATTGTGTCTAATAGGACGTGCTTGCAACATTTTTCCTTTGGCTTTTTTGGTCAACAAATTCCGTGAGCACAAAATCAACAATAAGATGCAGTTCATCATGTGGTTCTCGGGCCTGCGCGGTGCCATTTCCTATGCCTTGTCCCTGCATTTGAATCTGGACAGTCAGGAGAAGCGACACGTCATCATAACAACCACGTGAGTAGCCTTCGTTTCCCATGAAATATTCTAAATTACTTCCATTTCAGTTTGATAATCGTGCTCTTTACCACTTTGGTTTTGGGCGGCTCAACGATGCCTTTGCTTAAGTACCTCAAGCCGGGCAAGAAACGCCGGGCACGTGGCTCAAGGACTTCTTCGGGTACGGAGGGTTCCCGCCGTAAGCGCTCCAAGTCCATTTCCCTGTCAAAGACCCGCGAATGGGGCCAGGCCATAGACTCGGAACACTTGTCCGAGCTTACCGAGGAGGAGGATGTGTCCTTCACACAGGCACGCGATCGCTTCGGTCGCCTGGACCGGAAATATTTTATACCCTTCTTTACGCGGCGGTTCAACAGCCAGGAGCTGCACGAGTGCAAGTCCCAGATGCTGGACTTGACCAACAAGTGGTACCAGGCCATACGCGTGAGTCCCCTGGACTCGGATGAGTCGGACGAGGAGATAGGCCTGGCGTCCACCACAAGTCAGAGCCATTTGACGCGATCGTAGGGTGTTAAGGGAACGGAAAGTCTGGCTGTGTTAACGACACCTGGTTGGCCAAAACAAGTTAACGTTGGATCGTAGCTTAAGTTTTTTTCTAGTTAATTTTATACAAAATGGGTGGTGGTGGAGCTTGTTGATTCTTTGTTTTAATACATATAGTATATTATATTTCGTTTGTATTATTATGCCAGTTCCTTAATTATTTAAACGCTTCAAGCAGTATTTGACGAAAAATCAGGAGAACTTGTATTCATATAGTTACTGTCGTACTTGAATGTGTGGCTGTATTTGCGAATTTGTACATTTTTGAAACCAAATATAATAAATATCTAAATGTGATACACATAAGTAAAGGAAGAGCCTTGAATTATATATTATTTCTATGGGTGGTTTTATTAAATTTATTACTTTACTTAAGACTAGTTCTTGTGATCCCCCACCATACTAAGGATCTCATTGTGTGCAGTTCTCTTGCTAATGCGAGCGGGTGAGATCTTGCGGACTGTTAAAGATTTAAACTTTTAAATAATTCATTAAATTCAATTCCCCATTATAAATATTTAAAAATTATTAACTTTTCTTTATAAACTTTGGCAAATCATATTTAATTACAAAATTTATAATATTAAAATCTATATTAAACTAAAATTGACTACAAAAGGTGTGCGTGCGTGCGTATGTGCGCCATCTACAGTTCCTCCTGGTCGTGCAGGGACGCCGAGGACTCCTCTGGATCGCCGCTGCTGCTGACTGCAAACGAAATATACATAAAGTCCATTAGAACGAAGAATACTGCCAATCCACTCCAATCGAATCCCTGGTTCTATTTATTCATAGAATAAACTTAATGTCTCTCGATTTCTTTATGCCTATAGGGACTTCATAATCAGTTCCTCCAGCTGCTTGGTGTCGATCTCGGGCTTGCCACCGCCGCCCTCAGACGCCGAGTTGAGCCAGTACTCGGAGGCGGCTATGTACACGGCCACCGCAGCGCCCACAATGCAGCCCCAGGCAATGTGGGTGGAGCTCTGGAAAATGACGCAGGTGGCCACGCACATGCCAAAGTAGGTGAGCAGGCGCGTAAAGTTCACATAAGAGTCGCGTTGCTCCGAGGAGAGGTCTTTGTAGACATGATAGATGGTAGGGAGTTTTAGAAGCGGAAGAGTAGATGCTTTACCACTACTTACCATGACACTTGCCCTCCTTGAGCTTGTAGCCCTCGGCACACTTCTTGCACATGTCGGGGCCATCGCCTTCGCAGCCATCGCAGGACCGATCACATTCCAGGCAGCTAAAGGAGCCCTCGTTGTTCACACAAAACTGCTGGGGCCGGCAGGAGTTGGGCCTTCGCTGCTGATCCAAACACTCGTTGATGTCCACACAGCCTGCCTCCGAGTCCATGCTCCAGCCTTCCTTGCATTTACGGCAGCTCTTGGGGCCACCGCCAGTGCAGCCACCCTCGCCACAAGCCGCATGGCACTGGGTGCACAGCAGCTTGCTTTCGTCGCGGAAGGACTCGTAGTGCTCCGAGCCGCACTCGTTGCAATTGGGTCCCGCATAACCAGCATCGCACAGGCACTTGCCATTGCCCTTTCGCGTGCCAGCACCCTTGCACTTGCCTGGAAAATAAAACAAAGCTTAAAGAGAGGAGGAGCAGGAGCAGGATGAGTAGCAAAACAAACCATTTCCATTGCAGTCACTGCAGGGCTGGCAGGTGGCTCCATAGGTATTCGGCGGGCAGCAGACGCTCAGCTGCTCGATGCACAGCCAGGCGTGCAGGTCGGGACTCTCAGTCTGCCTGTGGGTGAACCAATCCTCCAGCAGCGACTCATGCTCATTGGCCAGATTGTGACAGTGATCCTTGTTGACCACTTCGGGGTCCGAGCAGAGCCTCTCCTGGATCTCCACCAGCCGTACTTCGCTGGTCTTGTAGGAGCGCAGTTTTTCCTCCTCCCAGGCCGTGTCGCCACCACCATGGCCGCGCTTTGTGCGCTCCAGTCCCGCCTTGAAGGACGCCACCAGCTGGCTGCAACCGCGGCAGGGAGGTGGAATCGCTTTGTCCGCCGACGTGGCCACGGCCAGGAATGCCAGCATGGCTGGCCAACAGTCGCGGGATCTCATTATCTTTGACTTATCTTCGTTTGCTTTTGTGGCCGGCGAGATTTTTAAGTTTACGTGTAATTGCAAGTGGAGGCAGTGTGACCGTAAAAGGAGGAATAAATAATACCGTGCGGTATTGCTAAATAGTAAAAGAAGCTGAAAATACACCATTCGCACTTAAGTCCCTCTCAAGGGTTCCAGGACATTTGGTTTTGCCATAATTTGCAAGGATAATCATCCGATTTTCTTAAAGATTTAAAAAAGGTTTTAGCACTAAGCATATACTTTTCAAATCTGAAACTCCAATAAAATTTAATTTAAAAACATTTAAAAATTAAAATTTAATTAGTATAATGTTATTTTTAACCACATCTCAAAAGTGGGACTAGGAACACATTATAATTATTATTTTTATTATTTATTTTCATCACTTTTCATTGAACAAAACAAAAAGAATCTACCAAAACCCTCCCATGTCCTGGTAAGTCCTAAAATCTTTATTTACTCGCCCTCGAGCCACACAAACTCTCCTTCGGTGGGCTCCGTTCTTAGCCAGAGGCACTGATCGATTACCTGGAAGCCCAGTTTCCGGAACATGCCCGCGGATGGGGCATTCGAGTGTCCCACCAGGGCCATTACATTATGTCCTTGAGAGGCAAGACGGTAGGAGATTTCCCTGGTCACCAGACTGCCAAATCCTCGACGTTTGTGTGAGTCCTTGACTTGTAAGGCACCCAAGTAGCCGCCTTGCAGTCTAAGGAAATATAAATAAAATTTAAAAATTAATATATTTACTTCTTAACTTAATTATTTGTAAAGAGTTTACCTTATGCACCAGGCCACCAGCTCCTGGGTTTCGACATTATAAAGTCCCACACTGACACACAAGAGGATTTGTCGCTGTATAAAATACAGAGAACCCAAGTGATGATTGGGCCATTCTTCATTCACCTGAGAAGCATCTTCCACCCTCAGAGATTTCAGAACAAAGCCAGCAGGTGGTCTGGAAAAATATAATTAAAATTACTTTAACTTTTTCATAAAATATATATTAAAATTCCCTTCTTACTCAACCTTCAGCTGGAGTGCCTCCTCTGCCTTCATATAAAATAAATCCGTGGGATCTCTGAATACTAAATTCAATTTTTTGGCTGCCACCACCTTGTCCAAGGCTGCGATATGTCTCGAAGGAATGGAACTACATTTTAAACCCTTCGACCAGTCCAGTAAGTCCAAAGCCTTTTCCAAGAGACCATTTATGTTGTTCAAACTCCCTGCAAACAGCTGATAGCGATCCTAAGAGATGCAGATACAGATACATGGGCTCTCTTAGGCTCAGATAAAAAATACAGAGAATATAGAATACATAGGGTATAAAGATAACTCACCACTATAACAAATAGACCCTCATCTCTGGCCTGCTTTGTGGACAAAGTATAAAGTTGCAAATTCTTGATTTCAGGTTGTTTCTTTAGAAACTCTATAAAGTTGTCCAGGCAGTAATATTCCTGACAATATTTGGGCCAATTTTGCTTGAAGAGCTCTTGAAAGTTCTGCAGAACTGGCAAGTCAATAGCTTCCAATTTTGCGCTCATTTTTTTATTGAACGAAAACAACAACCTTTAGGCAAGAGAAGCAAACAACAAATGGTTGGCTGATTAAATCAGGCAGCTTGCCAAGCAGCTTTTAGAAATACTCTTGAAAAATAATCTGAAGAGAGTTCTCTCGAGTGGTTTACTCTTTATAAAATTAGTTTCCAGCAGCTAAAAATATTATCTTTTAATGGCAAGCCCTAAAGATAATATTAAATAATATTTACACTTTCAAAGCCCTTAATCTTAATCTTAAAAGCCCACATCTGGCCACGACATCTGGTTTCCAGTAGAAACTAGAGATATTAACCGGATTTGGATAGAATATCTTTATAAGAAAACCGCAAAAGCCACGGAAGTGATTTAATAACCAAGGAAAAATTTAGTTTTTACTGGTATTCCCACTTTAATTTCAATTTCAATTTATTTTTATATTTATTTTTCTTTTTTTTTCACCCTTTCCTTTTTCAACATAAATTTCCCCGCATCCAAAAAATCTAATCTAATTAACAACAATCAAATCCCTATATTTACAGTTAAAAATTCATAAACAATCCCTTAATCTTATCACTCGCCATCGGGCCATTGAAAGTCCCCATTTTCGGCTTTCGTCAATAGCCAGTGACACTGACCGATCACTTGAAAGCCCATCTTATGAAATAAAGCCGACGATGCCTGGTTATCTTGGTCAACTTCGGTCATTACATCGTGACCCTGCAGGGCCACTCTTCTGGAAAATTCCTTTACTATCAGGACACCGAAGCCACGGCGCTTGTGCGAGTCCTTGACTTGAAGAGCAGCCAGTAAGCCATCTGGAGCTCTGTTAAAATAATTAAAAAAATATATAACATTATTTTGTAAATAAATTTAAATTTTAGATATATTTTTTTTTCTACATAAATTTAAATGTTAGACATATTTAAATATACAACATTTTTAAAGGTTAAATATTTGCATTTTCCTGCTTACAATTTTAATTTATCGTTATCGTAATAACCTTAAAAAAGGCTAAAAAAATGTTTATATTAAAAATGTAATATCTAATATATAACAAATATAATTACCTGACACACCAGGCCACAAGTTCCCCGCTTTCTTCTTCATACAAACCCACAGAAATGTTGAATGCAATTTGTCTCTGCAAGAAAAACAGGCTGCCAGGCTCACTCCATTTCCAATGATCATCGATCACCTGGGCATCCTTTACACCCAGACTCTTCAAACAGAAACCAACTGGTGGACTAAATAAAATAAAATTTAATTTAAAATTAAATTTTATAATTAAAGGCAACAATCTTCGCTTTAAACTCACTTCACTTCAAACTGCAGGGCCTTCTCTTGGCTTAAAAACAAAGAATTTGTTATTAAATTCTTTAAGCGGAGTTTCTTGGCTTGAATAACTTCGGTGGCTGCCTTGAAGTATCTATGAGGCATTGAGCCACACTGAAGGCCACCAAACCAAATCAGCTGAGCCAGGGAATCCTTTAAATGTTCCTCAGAATCAGCACTTTCCAAGCAACCCATAAAAAGCTGATAGCGATCCTTTAAAGATAAAAATATTAAACAAAAAATTATAAATGCCCCACAAAGTATAAGACTTTGCCTACCACAATCACAAATAATCCCAGTTCTAGCTCAGGCAGGACATAAACTTTCACATTCCTGAGCTTGGCATCCTTTCTGTGTAGTTGCAGGTAGTTTTCCAGGCAGTAAAACTCCTTGAGATACTTGGAATCTCGACTGTAGAGATTCCTCAGTTGCTCCAGCTTCTCCAGGCCGGCGACTAGCTGTAGTTTACTCATCTTTCTAACTGCTCCCTAGTAACCGGTAAGTGATCCAATTTATACAAAAAAATATTATCTTCAAGTGAGCTTTATGGATGTCTAGGTCTAGGTCTTTACACAATTCCATCTCTCTGGATTTCTCTATCTCTAATTGCCGTCTGGCTTAGGTGTACAATTATTCATTGTTGGGCCAAGATATCTGACCACCAGCCTTTGGCCGGATCATGCTCCAGTAGTAGTGTTCCCCAGACATTAACTGAAAGCCCAGTTTCTCGAATACCCGACAGGCAGCTGCATTATTCATATTTACTAAGGCCGTAACATCCTGCTGAAGATCGGTGGCTATAGTTTTGGAAATAGCAGCGGCCACCAGCTGCCCCAAGCCGCGACGTTGATGGGTGGGAATGACCTCCAAGGCACCCAGGAAGCCACTTTGGAGTCTGGAAAATATAATTTAAATATTGAAATATTTTAAAATATTTTTTTTTAATTATTTATTACCCACCTTAAACACCAAGAGCAAAGCAAACCCGTCTCCTTTTCATATAAACCTATATTGTTATTATTTTCAATTAACATTTCTATGAGCTTCAGGGAGCCAGGATGACGTGCTGACCATAAATCGTTTATAAGCTCAGCATGCTCTACTCTCACTTTATGCAGAAAATATCCCTTTGGACATTCTATTGTCAATTTCTGGGCCTTTTCGCAACTCAAAATATACATAATAGTGTTCATTTCACGATCCATGGTCAGGCTAAGCTCTGCCACCAGATCCTTGTAGATCCTGTGATGCATTTCGTGTATAGCACTGACTTTAAAGCCTCCTGACCAGTCTAACAAGCTGAGAGCCAGCTTTAGGTACGATTGCTGTCTGCTCAGGTTGCTAAAAAATAGTTGATAACGATGCTAAAAGCAAAAACGAACATATTAATATAAATTAAATAATTACTTTTAACTTCAGTAATTACCACCACTAAAAACAAGCCATCGCTCTGCCAGTCATTATCCAGAGTATAAAATCTTAAATGTTTTAAATTGGGATCTCTAGTAAGCCATCTCAGATAGTTATCCAGCCAGTAGTAACCCACGCAATGCCTGGGCCAATCCTTCAGATACAAGCTCTGCAGATCCTGCAGATCGCGTGTATCTGTGATTTTTGTCAGTCGTCTTTTAGTTGCCATGCTGAGGGACAAAATGAAACTGCAAGTGTTTTCTTTCCATGACGTCGTAGTTCTTTCTTTACTTTTTTTTTTCTTTTTTTGATAAGCTTTATGAGTTGCCCTAAGTAAATGTATTCAAGTTATAAGAAAAATGTTGTTAAGCGATAAATGTAAATGCTTATTTTTTGGCTTTTATATAATATAGTTTTAAGTTGATTCGTTTATATGGTTTTATTTTATTTTTTAGATAATATTATATACTATAATTTTAATTAATCCCGTTTTGTAATAACTGTGTCAGAGTATAGAAGCTTCGGTTTCTAAAATCTTAATTTTTTTGTTGGTTTTTTATGGTAAACATGTGTTGTGAGACCTGTTTGTGGAAATGAAAAAAGAATGCTGATTAAATCAGTGGCAAAAATACT
>JAEIIJ010017024.1:0-48988 GCA_018904815.1 Drosophila ogumai | reverse complement strand
TTGTTCCGTTTAAAAGTTATTAATTTTGGCCAACGAAAGTGGTCGGCTGGACCATAGTGCGTCGTTGCCTGGCAAAGGCAAAGTGCTAAGCGCAAAACAGTAATGAGACTACTCAGCAGCATTATGATTGATAAATGACGGGGCAAACGAGCGAAAAAAAATACAAAAAAAAGAGAAGGAACTCACAAAATAAAGTAGTTATAACAAACAGAAACAACTAGTCAGTCTGAGTTTTTGATGTTCTTACTAGTACTGTGATGCATAACTTGTATTTAGAACTTGATGTGAAAATTTCAATAATTATATAATAATATAATTTGATCTTTTTTATTATTTTTTTCAGAATTTGCACATGATTTTAAACAGAAATATATACCAAACTTCACAGGAATATTTAATATTTACCTCAAATAACAAACACATTTTCCACAACTGTGATTTTCGTTATTTTCTCACATTTCCTAATTTAATTCTTTATTTGAAAACCTGTGACCAAAACCACAATACTTTTATGTAGAGCAAAGCCAAAGGACAACGACAAGTTAGTGCGAGCAAAATGGTGACAAATTCACGCAGCAAGACAGAGAGACAGACAGACTGACAAGCAGGAGGAGGAAGGCATCGTCCTGGCTGAAAGGAGGGTTATGAATGAAGTTAAGTAGAGCGGCGGATGAGGCAACTAAATGTGCATGTTAAGGTTAGATAAGAGACAGGCCAGGATATTGTAGGACTTCTCCCTGCTCTTTTTTTCCCTTTGTTTCCATGCACAAGTCTCTTACCGTCAGCACACTAATGAGTAACTTATTCAATTATTTATTATTTTTTCTCCGCCAGGACGGAAAATAATTTGCTCTTGCCTGGAGACTAATTGGCAAAAGGGGGGAAATGCAAGTGGCCACCGGTAGAACTTGATAAAATGTCAGGGCGTATAGCAATAAATAAATTATTTCCACTGTGTTATATATGCAGCCAAGGAGCCACATCCAGCCGACGCAATAGTGCCTTTCCGAGGACCTAATTGAGTGCAAAATTTGTGGGTTAATTGGTTTGAAAGTTGTACACAATTTATTGCCACTCTCAATGGGCAATGAAGCCGAGCGGAATGTGGCAAGGGGATGTCGCCTGAATGAGACATCCCTGTGACACAGGGATGTCTCCCCCTTCGAGCCTAGATATTTTCTCTTCTCAACACAACATTTTCCAGCTTGTCATGCGGTCAAGGTTTGGACCAGTGTAATGAAGCCAGTTTATATTTCAAGACCCTTGGAAAGTGGCAGGATATAGTGTGGCTTTGTCTGGCTTGGTCCACAGAAAGCGAAGAATGTGGCAGGTAGAGTGCTGAGTGGTTCTGCTGGAAAAGTACTTTGACCACACCGCAAAGTGCTGCAACTAGAGTTAATGGATGCTGACATTCGAATTTTGGTTTATTAAGTAGAAAATATGCAGAAAATGCTATAAAAAGCAGTTACAGGTTACTTAATAAATCCTAAAAACGTTTATATCCTTTTATTTTTAAATATACAATTCAAGATTAAGCTTTGCAAAACTAAAATCAAACCAAATTAAATTTAAATAAATAAATCTCAATGCTACCCGAAGCAGCTTTCAATTATTTTCTAAATGTATAATTTATTTCCCTGGCAATTAAACTGCACAACCAAAACTAAAATTCATCTATACATTCACAGCAACGTTGATTTATTTTTTATGGCAATTTTTTACGTAACACACGGGCAAATAAATAAATAAAATAAAACAAAACAAAACCAGACCAGACCATAAATTGAACAAGCAGAAAAATGTGAAAACTTCGTTTGCCGGTGGAAATGGCGATGACGTTGACGTTGATGCGGAACTGACGAAGAACACAGTTCTCAATTTGTTAATGGAAATTCAATTGAATTGAAAAACTAAATAAATACCAATGCACAGGTAAATAAATAAAAGCTGGTAGATCGTAGAAAAAAGAGAGGTGCGGGGGTTCCCGAAACATCAAATAAATAATGAAATATATATTTTTTTTGTTGCGCTGCTGCTATCCACACATTTTTTCTCATGCCTTCAATTTTGGCCCGAACCTTATACAGGGACAATTTCACACATCTGTTCCCCAATTGGAGTGGCGAAAATATAGAAAAAATATACACTTTTTATATATGTACATAGATACTGCATACATAGCCCTCGCTCAGAGGTATGCCGGAATATAAAACCAATGGCCTGTGCCAGTTGATCAACCATTTATGCCGGGTTTAATTTTAATTGGTTTCCCTTCGCCAGTGCAAACTATCAAGAGAGTTATGCGAATTAATATACCAACATATGAGGATACAAATTACTGAATTTTCTCACCTAGATAACCCCATAGTAAGTCCTTTTTAGCCCCCCCGTCAAATTGCTTTCCGCCTCGTTTTTATAACCCTTTCAACTTTGTAGATTTATGTGCCGTTTTTAGGTGGCACCACCTGGCGTCGCCTTTCTTCTACCGGCAATAAAATATATGTATTGTACATATATATTCGGTTGCTACCAATATATAAAGGGGCAACAATAAAAGCACAACTTCATACACGACGTAAATCACTTGGGTAGTTCAGGCCTGGCTGAAATATTACTCGGCCGAGAAGTTAAATACAAGAAAAAATAAATATAAAGCCGCAACAAAAAATAGCACCGGGCGTGGTCAATTAGAGTAAAGGTTGGGCGTAAGTATTGCCCAGATTGTGGGATAATAATAAGGGTCGTCGGTTACCCTCCCACATTTGCGATTTATGCCAGCAAGGCCTATAAATCGCTTCTGCGATAAGCTGCCTTTTTGTCCCATAAATCCAGCAATCTTCACATGAGGATCAAACAATGTTTTTTAAAGTGTCTTCCGTTTACCTCCCAATATGGCTTTTTCCAGCTGCCAAATAATACAGAATACTGGCCACCGGGGAACCAGCACGAATGACCTCCTCAGTTTATGACTGGCCCGCTCACATTTCACTTTGCAGGAAGCTTCCGGTCAGAAAATATAAAAATGGATTTTATTGTTGTGTAGTTTTCGGACAGAATCGCAATCATGGAAAGATTTTTTCTGACTTAAAAGCTTTATATTTTAATGTATTTGTTGGTAATTACTAAATAGTTAATTGTTTATTATTAACAAAATAATTTGTTTATAAATTTAAAGATGGGTAATAATTATTTTTTGAGGAAACTCTTTTTGGAAAATACTAAAGAATAAAAGAAAATATTGCATAAATTTATTTCTCGCATGCAAACAATAATTGTGCATTTATTAACTGCTTCTATACATTCCTCTTTATTTTGTGATGCTTAACAATAGCTCTCTTTGTTGTTTGATGCCTTGCTAGATTTATAAATATTTAAAGTCTTAATTTGTCCAACTTTCTCACTTAACCCATGTACCCTTTACCTTTCTAATTCTAGCCAAGAATATGGTTGTGCATCATTGACTTCACTTGGCCAGGCGCCATTTTGTATTTCATTTTATTTGTTTGTCATTTATGCCACACACACATATATCTACTACATATACGTTTGTGTAGGGAGTGCTGGCACAATACAATATATTATTTATTTGCCCCCAGACCACCGCCGCCATCACCGCCGCACACATTTGAACTATGAAATAACCACGGGAATGTTTGCCATTTCGTGGTCAATATACGGCATGACCCACATGGAGCTGGACTGAAAAGGATGTGGCCAAGGAAGCAAAGGATTGGTCAGGTGTGGTCAAGTTGTTTGGCCAATATTTATTTACAGAGCCCTACTGTATACCGTATGAGCTGTGTGTCTGACAGCAGCTCAAGGCTGTTCAATTAGTTGGTTGAATAGATGTTTTTGGCGACTTTATGTGTGGCCTTCAACAAGGTTTACTTTGTGGTTCCACCTCCTCCTTCGATACATCAATCACTGGCAATTAATTATTCAATTTGGTATTTTCAAAGGGGATACGAAAAAAGCGCAACAGCTGACAACAAAGATAAGTCACAAAATTGTGGTTTTTCATGCACTTTTCCCTTTTTTTTCCAACAGAATACGAATGACCAAAGTCAACACAGATAGGAGGCCCAGGCACAAATCACAAAAGTGCAACAAAATTCCGTCTCTGTGTGTGTGTGTGTTTTCTAATATAAATCAATCATACGACATGTGTGACACATCAAGCACAAAGCAAATAAACCCAAATATTGGTCTAGGCCGGGAGATTTTGCACAGTCGAAAAAGTATTTCCTGGATACCTTATAAAAGCAGGTTATATTTGTTTTGAAGCTAAGATATATATTTCTGGATGACAGGTTTTATGATTATGATGATGATTTTATTTTTCATTTAACAAAAAATATAATTAAGACAGATACAATTTAATTATTCAATTATTTTTCTGACTTGATTTAAACTATAATTTCATTACATATGACTAGTAATTGGTATATTCTGTATTCTAATATAAATTTAAAATATTTTAAATAAAGAAATCCTTTTTAAACAAACTCCAATATATATTTCCCTAACTATTTAATCTTCTTGAACCCATTTTCTTTTGTCATCATATATATGTTATATCCTAAAAAAACGAAAACTATTTCTGAGCTAAAAAGCCCTGTCAGACAGTTGGAGCTGGTTCTGGCTGCCCTTCCGACTGACTGACAAACTGCAATGCGATTGCCAGCTCAGCAGATGCGTCCAAACACACAAAAGCACACTCACTCACACACACACGCACAACAACCAAAACACACTCCCCTGCTATTTGCAACCCACTCAAGCCATTCTGTTTCGCTGCTCCGTTCTATTTGCAAGGAAAACATTTATGTAAAGTTTATATTATTAGAATTGCATGAAGAGAGCATTGTGTATGCCGTGAGTGTATGCGTCTGTCTGTGCGATTGCCTGTCCTTATAAGTCTGTGTTTGTTTTATAACGACTACGAAAACGACATTTGCCAATATGTTTTAAGGAAAATGGAGAAGATGGCCAAAGAGCTAGCTATGCTGCAGATCGTTAGACTGCGTCTTTCAATTTGTGTGCTGCGAGTGAGTGTTTTTTGTGTCTCCGTTTGGAAAGACGATTGAATTGGCATTTTTGGTCGGACAGGCTAGCTTTCTGCATTTGCCAATTTGTGTGTGAGCATGTGTGTGTCCTTTTTGTAGCTCTTTTCCCTTTACTGTATCTCCTTTAGGTCCAAGAAGGCTTTTGATTGCTTTTGCAGGAGGTAAAGTGCTGACAGGGTTATGCATGAAATTGCATTCAATAAATTATAACTCAGCAATAATAACTCAGATTTTTGAGAAGGAAAATAAATATATTTTAATAGAGATTTTTGAGAAAGAAAAGAAATATATTTTACTAGAGATTTGTTAGGTCTCTTAAGAGAAGATTTAAACATAAAATTATTCAGGAAGAAAAACAAGTAAATAAAAGCTCGGCCTCTGATAAAATTTTAAGATAAGATTAACAATTTTAATTGTAATTTTTCTGAATTAATAATATTACATTATAAAACTTCCTATTCCCTTCTTGACTACTATTTATCCTCATTTTCCAGGCAGAGCACATTACTTTTCCGGGCACTGCACAATCTGTGCTCATCAGGTCGCATCGCCATATTTACAAAATCTCCTTTAGGCTCATTTCCATTTACGTGGTATCCCCCCGAAAAATCCCCAACCGCAGGCGAAGCCCAACGGAACTATCTGCAAAATTATTACCATTCAACTTTCCTGCTCGGATTTCCATAGCAAACATCAACCTGGGATGATATTTTGTAGTATATGTTGCCATTTTTATTCGCTCCTTTTTTTTGTGTGTTTAGGTTTTTTGGGAGGTAGGGAGGCAGTCTTTGCTGGCTGGTTCCACGCTGTGCAAAATATATATATTGATATGGCCGAAAACAGTGCTCTAGTTTGCAGGATGTGCATAGCCCACAAAAGCCCCCCAAAGTCCCCGCTCCAATGAGAGTCCTGGCAAAAGCCATGGCTAACGTTACCTGAGTTTGGTTTCAGTTCGTTTCGGTTCGGTTTGGGGCCAGCAAAATATGTGGCCAATTATAGCAAAAACAGACGTTTTTATGTTACAGTCCCTTCGCCTGCTCTTTGCTCTTTTCCCTCTCCGGTTACAACTAATTTATGACTCCCAGCTAAGAGCTAGGATTTTCCGGTACGTTTTGGACATATATCCTCCTTTTTTTTTTTGGCTGCCTTCTTGTTCCTAATCATTGGTCGTAATTCAGTTGCCTTGCTTCAGGCCATTGAAGGTTGGTATAATGGTTTTACAATTGCCACAAACAAATATATTACGCATACGCAAGGTTGGCTTAAGAAAAATGTTTAATCTTGAAGTATTTAATTAAAATCACCTTAAAGTAATAAATTAATCATTATTATATATTCTAAAAAAATGTATTCGTTAGAAAATTAAATTTTAAGCCATTACACAAGTTCTGAATCACTATAAACTAATTGATTACGCATACGCACAATTGGCCGAATAAAAATATTTTAGTATTAAAATATCCCAGATTAATTAAATAGTCCCTAATACATTCTCTAAACAAAATCATTCCCTAGAAAATTAAAACTTGCTTATTAAGTTTCTAAATCACTGAAAACAAATATATTACGCATACGCAATGCTGGCCGTGGCACATCTTTCACTTGAACAATTTTTGAAAATAAACTTTCTGCTAGCAAATATCTACTATTGACTTAAATTCTGTCACAAAATCCATTTCATTATGCAAAGTGTCACCGCTTATTGTTCCGTTCGCGCAACTTTGTTTACATACACCATCATTTTCTGGTGGCATCCACAAAATAATTTCATGGTTTATATTCATCTTGGCAGCTCATCAAGGAGCAGAGAGATAGTTGAACAAGCCATTTATCCCCTGGGCAAAAATGTTTCCCATTGCCATCGTCGAGCTTAAAATTCAAATCTAATTCCTTACAATTTTTTTGTATTCTCCTGCTTCTTGGTCTTTTCACAAATATTTGCCTTCAATGTTGAATAAGGCTGAGATTGCGGAGAGAACAAGAGAAAATATTTTGACATTTTCGGCGGTCCCCATTTTAGGTTTATTCTTTTTATGTGCTTCCCTTGTTTTTGAATGGTTCCTTTGTTAGACGTGACTTTTGCATATTTGGCCTTAATGAAATGATATTCTTAAAATTTTAATAATTTATTTAAGCTTAGATTTCTTGGATATCTAAAAATGCAATAAAATTTGCATTTAAATCCCGTTTAACTACTATTGAAATCTCTGCCACTATAATTGTTTTTAAAAGATAATTTTCTCTTTTTATATACAGATTTTCTTCATTTTCTTTTCTGCCTGTCATAGACACTCCTGGATAAAATCATTTATCATTTGTCATCATTTTGCCTTTTGTTTTCTTGATGTTCTTTCGGACCTTCTTATCCGCCTAACAGCCTGCCTGTCCTGTCCTAAACAAATAACTTTTCGATGGCTTTGACTAAAAAGTTATTCATTCATTTGAACCCAGTCCCAGATTCAGTCTGAGGCATAAATTAAGACTTACATTTGACGAGGAGGAGGCAGCGAGGGGTGAGTCCAGGATAACACTTCAGACTTCAGACCGACTTCAGACTAGAACAAGATACATAAAAGAAAATTTGTATATGAGAAAAAGTTTGCCGACATACTAAGAGGGGAGTAAGTGAGGAGAGAAGGCGGACGACAGACTCAATTAGTTTTATTTGGGGAAAGGCAGACTTTCCAGCCTGCCCCCAGGCCCCGCAGGCTTGCCAAAAATTTCCAGCAAGCCAAATGTTTATTTTCATTTGAGATTTGCCAGATATGTACGTTCCGCTGGAAATTAACGCTAACATTCCGTTGTTTAATCGTGTCTATCAAAGTAGTTTGCACATAATTCCGGGTGTACTCTTGGCTTTGGCCTGCGATTTGTTGCCTACTTTTGTGTGTGCACGTCGCCATTTGGGACAAAAAACTTTCTGTGGGTGGAAAACTTTCAAGGGGAAAAACTACTAGAAAAAAAGTACATTTAAAGTGAAATCGACCCCACGAAAAAATGCAATAAAAAGAACGGTGCGCCAAAAGGGCAAAGTTCATGCAGGAAAAAATAAAATAAAAAAAAAAGTAAAAAAGTCAATTTCCATCGATATATAGTCAACTGCAGTGAAGCTCTATAAAATTGAAAATAGTATCGTTGGAAGGCTCAAGTCCACAAAGGGACAAGACGTGACAGCAGAAATCGAAAACCAAAACCAAATCAAATACATGAGTTGCAGTTTTCACTCTTTTTTCGCATTCCTCAGTCAATCTGCCGGGGAAAACTCTGCACTTGGGGAAACTTGGCTAGCCGGATTTTTCACACCCAATAAGCTGCCAGGCGCTTAGAATTCTAATGCCAAGCATAAACAACAAACGGAATCTGCTTATAAACATGGGGATAAGTAGCAGACATTTCAAAACGACTTTTAAATGTTCTAAAGTTTAAGTCTTAAATAAGAACAGCTTCCTTCTTTTTTTATATGAAGAGGTGTCCTAAACTAACTATATTCAACTAAACCAATTCATAAAATGTTCTTAAAAAATAAACCGAGGGTAGATTCAATATTTCTTATCCCTTCCCCTACTATTTGTATACTTAATATTTAATTATGGTTATTTTCTCTATTCAAATTTCTTATATAACCACAAATTCAGAATACCCTTTGGGCACCACTTGCACAAGTCTACTGCCAGGTTTGCTTTTATTTGCAGCATAAAGTGAAATCCTTTGGCCAAAAGGTGTTGCCCGCAACCGGAACGCGGCAGGCAGACAGACAGAGAGAATCTAGGACCAGGGCTAAGATGGAGAGCCAGGTAGTCAGCCCCAGTTTAGTGCTGGCTACTCAGCTATATTTCCTTAAAAGCCAAACTAAATTACTATTAGCATTTAAATTAGTTTAAAGTTAGTTTAAATAGTTTAAATAAAAAAATTAAATTTATATCTTAGGTTTCGAAATAAATCTCTAAGAAACCGTTTTAAATTTCTTAGAAATTTTTTAAAGTTATCCTACCATCACTAAGCCAAGCCCAGTAACCCCAAACCCTCTTTTCTACTTTTGCTCATTGTTGACTTTGCCGTCTTGGCTGTTAGATGTATGTATGTCAAGTGGTGGCTCCTTGGCCACATTTCTCCACTTTTCCCCCGATTTCCCGGCTTTTCTCGGTCCCCTTTTGCCCACCTGACAGTTAGCATTCATTTGGATCATCTTGCGGCAGGTCAGAGGCAAATCGTTGAAGTTGGCTCTGTGCGTGGTTAAGTCCTTGTCGATGGGCTTAAATAAACAGATACGAAGAGAGAGATAGCGAAGGTGAGATAGAAAGAGAGGAATACACAGCAGAAGGCTCAAGGAAATGTCAGAATGCTTTAAAAATGATTTAATTACTGCTAATTGCCGGCTCTACTAATTAGATTCAATGGCTTTAACACCGGGCCCATTTGCTTCTACAAACATATACATATCTGAGATGCATTGCTACGACAGTGATTGGCATTGAAGATATGCAATGTAAGCACCCCCATTTCATTGGCTTTTAGGGGAGAGATGACACTAAGTCGCAATCAGTTAATGATTGACAAGGTAATTTGCAAACAAGACTTGACAAACGCAAAGGCAATAACTAATTAGTAATATAAAATCAAGCTCAGAACAGTAAGTACTCATAAACTTGAAAGTTAATTACTGGGAAATACACGGAAAAATATGGCAACAAATGAAATCTGGAATCCCCATCAACTTCACCTAATATTTTCTTTTTCAAATTTTAGTCACAAAAGTAAATATTTTGCAAGAATTCCGACCATAAATCATTCATTCTCCCTCTTTTCAAATATTTCACAATGCACTTTGCGCATTAACGAAACCAGAGCATTCACCTGGAACCCCAAAAACCCAGAAAAGGTAAGCCACCCACAGAAAACGATGACAGGAGAAGACACGCAAGGTAATCTAATAAATGTGACAGTCAGTTCATGTGGCAGCGTGTGGAAAACAATAAATCTCCATTAGGTTGAGCTGGCTTTCATTAACGGATTTCACGAAACTAAAACAGGATATATGCACGCTATATTTCCTGGCATATACACTAATACACTGCCGGTTGGGTATGCCGTATTTGCTTCATGCACCTGTCATGAAAATATTTGCGCAAAATATTTTAAGCCGCACTTTGACAAAGGACTTGGCCCAAACAACACCAACAGGACCCGACGTCCATCGAACGACCTCCACGTTCAACGTAAATATGACAGGGATTTGTTATCGCTGCAGATAGTGGGGATATGCGGCTTTGGCTCTCCGGGATTTCCGCCATATATTTTCCATTTTCCCTGGCACTGTTATGTTATTGTATAAACAAATAACTGAAGCGCTCCGGTAAACGGATTACGTGGCAAAGTGTTCACGGGAGGCGAGTAGGAATTTGCGAATATTTTTGCGGTCTACTTTCGTGGCTACGGTTTTGTGTTGTGGCTAAAAAATAAAAAAAAAAAATGGTGGTAATGTTCGAGAGTAAAATACAAACTAATTGCTGTTTGCGGTCCTAAATTATGATGAGTTAAGTGTGGTTGTCAGGGCTTTGATAGGTTATAGGATTAGCGCATATGGAGGTAATAACCATGATTGATTTTAATTAAATCAAAGTGCAATACGGAAACTAACGGAAACTGAATTAAATCTGTGTAATTGATGTGCTCATTGAACGAAATTATTTATAATTTAAATTTAAAAGGGCTGCTTTTGTATTTGTCATATCCTAAATTATTATTTTATTATTTTATTATAACAAAAAAATGGGGCTTACTTTAAGTCTTAACCGATAAATGCAGCTCAATCTCACCGAAACATAATCAAAATATAACCCTTGAATCAGTCTTTAAAATCCTGTTAATCCTCCTTAATTTATAAACCTTAAAAATTTAAACACCCCCCCAAGCCGGTTTAAAGAGTTCCTTCAACTTTGACCCAATTGAACCAAAAGTAAACGCCCCTCGGGCCAATCCTTACAATCCCCGACCAGACACACTGACCCACCGGCATGAAACCCGCAAATTTCGAAGCCACGCAGCAGACCAACCTCAAGGGGTAAATGCGCAATTGACAAGTAAATTGACAATTCACTTAATTCCGGGCCAAGGAGAGTGGGAAAATAATTCTTAAACATTAATCCGACTGCAGTTGACAGAACCGGGACGGGGGTCAGAGAGGATAAAGATGAAATTGCAGACACAAGAGGATTAAAGGGTTGTTCCAGTTCCTTCCTCATGAATTATGCAAAAGCCGCAAAAGCCGAAAACAAGCAAAAACAATTAAGTGGGCCTGACCGGGGTGGTGATGTTGGTGCTCTGTTAGCTGTGTTAGCCCCCGTTTTTGTGTGCCAATAATTGTATGATTGACAGGCGATTGAGTATTTCGTCCCGCCGCAAAAGCCTGCGAGGCAGTTTAGAGCCAAGTGCTGCCACGCCCATATACATATGTAAGATAATACAAACCTGAAACGGCAGCCACACCATAGTTCGTTGGTTCAAATGTCAGTGGTTTGGCGGACGGCGCCTGTCATGCCAAGGGGGCACACTGCCTGATGTGTGTTTGGTAATTACGCTCACACATGGCCACATGCATGCTAATTTCAACCGACCCCAGGAATCAGGAATCAGTCGCAAAACCCCGGCCTCTAGTGGAGACTTTATATTCGAATGGGAATTTTTGTTTCCATCAAATGTGAAGAGTCACACAGAAAACAAAAGAAATGTTAGTGGAGGATTATCAATTTATAACAAAATTTGTATTCTAAAAGCTCTCATCCTTATGGCCGATAAACTGTGGCAACAAAGACTTTGTAATAATAAGATGTATAACGACCGTACACTTGCATACAGTTGAAAGCGAAAAAATATATAACACAATGTATATAGAATAGTTGCTAACTTTATGATATTCAAAAGTCTTACATCCTGTTTTTTAATCTTTAAATTATGTACAAGTATTGTTAAACTTTTTTAATTTATAATTTATTAAGAAATATAAACTTTTTTTGCAGTGCATTTTTAGGACACAGGGACCGGGGCATAAGGTTGCCTGGTCGACCGTTTGTGCAACTGCATTGAAATTGGTGCGGCACGCATTATTTTCATATGCCCGCCGCCTATGGAATGAATCTGTGGCTGCCTTTCGGTCTTCCTCACAATTCTGGCTTCTATCTGTTGGTTTCATCTGTTTGCGGCTTTTATGCGAAATTGCCTTTTTCTGGCTCGGGTCTTTTTGGATGGAGTGGGGTCTAAAAAGGGAGGAGTGTCTGTGTGAGTTTCTGGTTTATAAGTGGGGAAAAATTGGGTTACAGTTACCCCCTATTAAGAGCTGTATTTGCGGAAAAGTGTGTGAGTGCTCTCCGAGTGAGCCAAGTTTGCAGTGCAGAATTACAAATTAATGATTGAAATAAGAGGTTTATTGAAGTCTCTCATTGCAGCAGAATTATAAACATTATTTAGAAACCCGATATAAGTTATAATTTTCTAAGATCTAAATTTAAAACCGTTTTTCCCCCACTGTATTGACATTGAACACCATTCAACACGTTACTGCCATCATTTGTGTCAAGAACAAGCACAAAGTGACATAAATTCATTCTCTAGTTACTATTTCCCAGACGAGACCCCATTTCACAGTGTTTAGTATGCAAAACCAGGCGCCATCAATTAAACGTCAAAGAGTTTATCAAATTGTGACTCACAAAAACAGCAGGGCTTGAAATCAAAGTCAAGTCGGGTGTCCTAATTAAATATGCTGACCGAGAACTGGAAACAGAGTAATTTCCCTGACTCTGCTTCTGCTCTGCAGACACACAATTTGGCATCCAAAATGACAACTCGGAAAGAGGGAAAATCCTCAGACACATCGAGGTCTGCTCATTTGTGCAGCAAAATCGGTGCTAGATGGATTTCAATAGAACATTTTCTAGTTCTCTTCCTACCTACCCCTCCCCTTTTTTCACCAGGTAAAATTCGAATCAAATTGAAGGCTCTGGCTTTTCCAAAGCAATTGAAAATGATGCTGCAGTGAAAAACTTGAGCAGGACTTGGAACTGAAGAGTGTTGGAGGAGATGCTCTGTTTTACATGCTCGTTTCAGGGCGTTTGAAAAAAATAAAGGAAAAATGGAAAGGGAAAGCTAGAGGACATGGAAGAAAATCGAACACAAAGCAGGTCATATGGAAATAGGTTCAAACTGATGTTTATTAATGCGAAATTTTCCTGCCTTTAAGGTCGGAAATTTTCGATTTGAGGCTTTCATTCAGACCTCAATGAATATTTTCTCATTTCTCATGTTGAGATGTTCATGTTTTGATGACTCCATGGTTTTTTTTTTTTTTTTTGCTATAGGTTTTTGTTAATTCAACAGAGAAAAAATTACATATAAGTAATTATTTTTATTCGTGAAGATTATAAAGAGACAACAATACACTGTAAAAATCGAACTAACGATGATTATATTTTGTTTTCATACTTCTCATAAAAAAGTAAACAGCTTTCCATTTGCTCTACACATATTAATTAGAAATCCTATTTATTGATATCAAAAATCCTATATTTCCATTTCACCCTCCTATTTAAGCTTCAAATAAATGCTATATTTTTTCTCTCTGCATTTTGTAATGTCTGTTATTAGTCAGCATGTTGGAAAAGATCAAAGCTCAATGACGAGCAGCTGGCCCCCAGTCTGCACATTGATGCCTCACTCCATCCGAAAAGCAAACTTCAAAAGCGATCTGTTAAGGCTTCCATCTTTGGTCGTGCCTGGGGCTTGCTTTAATTATACTTAAACAATTCCGAGTTACACAATTCAATTGACTGACCTTTCGAGTTCAGTGGTGGCAAAAGCTAATATGTATATATAGCAACAATTTCATCTCCGAGTTGACATTGAAAAGCGCTTCACGGTCCGTTCACTTCTTCTTCGGACACTTAATTGGTGGTTGTCTTCGGTCTGTCGCTCTATGAGTTTACTTGTCTGCCTTTCTGTCTGTGAAGCGCATCGAATGTAAATTGAAATCTTCTACACAATAAACTATCTCAATTGCTAAAAATATATATAACATGAACTTGGCCTTGGCCAAAGCCTTGAAAAGTGCGCAAAGTGGGCTTCAGAGATTTCTGCAATTGAGAATGTCGAGTGGCACGTGTTTCTCAGGCGGAAGTTAGCTTCGTGTCTCTAATTATAGCCATCACTTTGCGTCATGCCGGCTGATTTTCTGTCTTGACAAGATTTCTATTTTATTTTATTTTTTATCCAGCGGAAGATTTTGGCTGTGACGACAGTTAATAAATGCTCTATAATCTCGACGCACTCTGCTCCATTTATTCCGGCTATCAAGTGGGCGATCCTCTTCAAGGCTGCTAATCGAATTAACTTTGATTTATTGCTTCTTGGCTAAAAATAAATGTATTTCACTCAAGTTTGGCAACTCGAAATGAGCTCAAAATATTTATACGTAAAAGATGTGCAAAACATAGCAAAAGTTTGGCAAATAAATAAGTTTTCCAGTATAAATGGTCATTTAGTAGGGAGTTCCCAATGATTTATTTTATATATTTTACGCTTAAACAATTTCATTGCATTGAATTAATAGTTATTAAATAAATTGTAGGCCCAAATTTTGAGAATACATAATAACAAATGTAAAAAAAAAGTATTTAAAATATATTTACTAATTTTTGAGAGTAAATTTTAAAGTTTATAGGTTTGAAATTTATATAATTTTATATTATTTACATTTACTTGAAAACACTACCTGAACCCGTCCTTAGGCTTGGAAGAAATTCACTTCACTAACTAATTTTCTGCTTGACAAATTTGTTTTGCCATTTTTTTAACGAACTTTGATAATTTTGTTTTCTGAGAATTTTTAGTATAACCGCAAGGCATAAAGCTAAACTTATTTTATTTCCTTTTCGTGTGAAACAAATAAAAATCACCACATTATTAATTTAACGATAGCATTTCACAACAAACTGTAAACAATTGGCTGAAAATATTTATAAAAACCTAACTCACACACAATTGTTGCCTCGTAGTTAACGCTCTCAAAAGTTGAACCGGCTAAGCGCAAGGTCTGAACGGAACTGAGCTGGCTGAGAACGAGTTTGGCTTATCACTTGCCCGGGGAATTCTCAGTTAGCCAGCGAGGCGGAGAGTCAACGGAAAATGAAAACAAAAATTGCACAGAATTTCAAATGATTGCCGATTATCAATTTCATATAATGATTATGGGGGTGGAACAGGGAACTTAATGCAAGACTCGTGTTAATGTGAAAAAATTGGATATATATAGTTCCAAATTAAAATCTACATTTAATAACACTGCAAAGTCGTGCAATTACAATGCAAACATTCAACGAAACGGATACAGTTATTATTGACTCCAACAGCTTTGTAGTTTTACATCTGTGTAGTTTGTATTGTGTGGAAAGAGCTTTACCTTATCTCTGGCAGCTTTCCAGATTCACAAAGATTGGGTCTAAGGTGCCGGCAGGCCATCACAAATGATAAGAACAAAAAGATGCGCTGCTTCTGGGACTGCTGCTGTTATCAGGCACGTTCTACATGCCATCAAAATATAAATTACTTTATATAATAATTGTTATTGTTTGAAAATGGCATTTTATGGACATGCAAAGGTTTACTGAACTTTCCTAGGCATGCACGCGAATGCGGTAATCGGAGCAATTAACAGATACAAGATACAGATACGCAGATACACGGGATTTGCCCAACGAATTTACACAGCGCTAATGAAAGGCCACTCAAAAGCCGAATTCAGATTTAAGCCAGGCATCAAATGCACCGAAAGAAACTATGATGAATTTTAAATAATAAAATATGAAATGATTTCTAAGTCATATTTCTTATTTAAGAATAATTTATAGTAATAATATTGCATTATTACATACGACAATATTTCTCTTCTAATTCTAGAATTTCGTACTTTTTTTTTCCGTGTAATGCTGCTCATACACTTGGATGTTTCGATGTTTACCAATGCTCGACTTCTTCCCTAATGAACCTGGATTGACTTTGATTTTCTAGAGCAATTCAATTAACAGTTTTCCCCCCTCTGACTGACTGACAGTTTGCCCGCCCGTTTTACTGGTTCATCAACAGTTATGTGCACTCAATTGAACGCTAATCGAAATATTTATCATTTGCCTCCTTTTTCCGGTACTCGAAAATCTCTCGAACACGAAAAGTGTGGTTTAGATTTTTGTGTAATTACCGCAGGAGGCAGGGAAATCTAAGAGGGAGAAGCCATTTAGGCCGGGCTAAAAATTATCACGAATCCACTAAGCACTTTCGAGCGTGACTGGAGTACAGCATTTGGTTACAGTTTGCAAATATATATCCCATCACGGTGATTCACCGCCATTAAAAATAATTAATAAATATTTGAAGTACTCTCCTTTGGGGAAAATGTGAACGGCATACCAACGGAAAATGACTCTTGATAACGAAACTGTGATATTTGCTCTGGTTTTTTCCATTGTTTAGAAGAAAAAATATATATATATTTAAATACATTTCCCAAGAGGAAAATAAGTAACTTGTACAGATTAGGGGGAATAAACATTTTATTTAAAACAATTTTTATATCAGCATAGAATTTCCTAGAATTAGACTTTAAATATTTATAAAATTTACTTACATCCTTCTGAACTTTTATAAACCATCTTTAATTCCCATTAAAAGGTCTCATTTTAGTTTTATTCATCACTTTAATTTTGTTTACCTGCAAAGATAGAGAAGTAGAGCGTTAAGTGAATTTACGATTTAATTAATTGACGCGGAATAAGCAGTTGACAACATTTGAATTCCAAAGTCTACAAGCAATTAATGCAGGAGTCTGATTTAGAATGTGTGGCTATTAAATTAAGGGCATAATAAATACAAACTTGATAGAATCGAGTATGAATTTTGAATGTAACATTTCCTGTGAATTATGAATGCCTGCAGGATAGGCCCTCAGAGCCCACATATTGAAACCGACTATAAGGCTGTTTTATTAGCCATCTTGCCAAATGAAGAGAACTCGAATGGTTGCCAAGGCTTGAAATAACATATGCTAATGACACCAGTCCTGGCCACACAACTAAATCGAAAACACAGACACAGAACGGGACAGGACAACACAGAACAGAGGCAGAATGTGTGCGCTGGCTTCCTTGTAAAATTATGAGTTGCAAATAGTAGAGCTGCTGGAGGGGATTCCTCAAAGGGTAAAACACATATAGTTTGGCTTCTGTCCAAAATTTCAATTAGGTTGAGTAGAGCAGAGCCGAGTTCGAGTGCCTGCAACTGCTTACGAATGTTAATTACGCAATTGACTTGACAAGCAACAGAAGAGCAACAACCAAAAGGTATCTGTATGTGCAACACTTGACGGAAGGAAGGAAGGCTCCTGCCGTGTGTTGACTTACATAATTATGCTGATCCTGCACGGAGGAGGACTGACTGTAAGCCCCCATATCCATGGAAACCTGTAACCGTTTTAGGGTAATTAAAAATTCCTCATTGAATTTTTGCTTCTTCTCATTCAGTTTTGTACGCATTTGCATGCAAATTAATTTCTTTTGTTTTGTTTTTCTTTGCTTTCCTCTCCCTACACATTTTTTACTCGCTGCGTGTATTTGTATCATTTTAGTTTCTCAGAATTTAATTTTGCTAAATGTTTACGCTTCTTTGGCAGTCATGAAATTTGCTTTGCTCTTTTGCTACAACTTTCTGCTCTGAAATTAACAGTGATTCGACTGAGCAACTAATTCTTATTGTGGGGTTACAAGTGCCACCCACTTTTATTGGCTGAACAACAAAGTAAGGGACATACAGACACACATATATCAACTTGACTACGTGCCTTGTTTATAATTTGTCGGAATTCGTAATTTGTTATTACAAATAGCAAGTAGCAAGGGGCTTTAATAAAAGTTGTAGAATACGCGAGGCAAAATATAGGATTATTCTTTTCCATTTAAAAACAATGTAACCACAATGTAACCATTGAATTATATATTTTAAAATAAATAATGTAAAGTTTTCAGATAAATTTGTTTTACTTAATAGCATACATATATATATTTATTTTGTGAAACATGAATTTTAATATTAATCTTTAAATATTCTTTTAATCAAATGTTCAAGTGCCTTCCCTATAATATTTACTATTATATTTCCTAGGAAATATACTATGACACTTAATTAAAATAAATAAGAGCTTATCGGATATTTATTTGTTGTATATTGACTTTATTTATAGCAACAGCAATCTATAATATAATCTATAAACATAGAGGAAAGAGAATCGGAGAGCTAAATGCACTTATCTTATCGTTGCTTTGAAAATATTTTCATTTAATTCAATCATATAGCTATGTTTTGATTGGGATTATCAACATGACTCCGTGGCGCAACGGTAGCGCGTCTGACTCCAGATCAGAAGGTTGCGTGTTCAAATCACGTCGGGGTCAAAGTGGAATTCTTTTTTATCATTATTTTTTATTTAAAATTATTTTTAATATAATTTGTTACTATACATTTGATTGGAAATTTGATTTACTGAAAGCAGTACCTGATTCATTAGACTTTCAATATTTTGTGTTTTTTTGGGAATTAGAATTAAAACCACAATATCCAATTTTTTTAAGCTCTTTATATTTGCAGCATGTAAAGATCATAGAGCGTGAAATATTCATCTCGGCCAGCGTGCCACGCCCTGAAGAGGCTGGCTTAGGGCAACTGAATTGTTGCATTTGAAATTAGTTACCAAATTGCAGGCAGTTGCATTGTGGCCGGCATAAAGGACTCTAAATTCCTGCATAATTCCATATGAATTGGTATACGCACACACAAGGATTTGTATTTGTATTAAATCCATATGTGTGCGGCCATTTCTATCAAAACAATTTCCATTTCGATTTTATTAAAGTTCTAATTTGTGGTCAGTGAACTGGCTACAGAATATGAAAATCGGTTTAGACATAGGTTGTTAATATATAGAAATTATAGATAAAATCAGTGAACCATGAAATATGTACTTAGATAGGTAGCCATAATGAACTGGTAGATTTTAAATTTTAAATAGGAACTTATATTCAAATATTAGCAAACAAGAGTAAAATAAACTTTCTTGCTGTACTTTTCCCTAAGGTAAAATTAATTTAATGTTGTCAACAATATTTCTGCATTCTCTAGAGAGCTCTGTGAGTGTTTTGAGTGAGAGAAAAAAGGAGTGAAATCCCATAGTGGGCTGTAACTTTTAATTAAAATTCTAGTTGAGGTCCTCCCCATCACTCTAAGAGACTTCCCTTTGTGGTGTGTTTTAGTAGTAATTTGTGTAATCGCTATTTCATATATGTTTCATTTCTGTGGTCATTAAAAAACATTTCTAAAACTTATGCAATGCCATGAACTTGTGGGTTAAGTGTGGGTTAAGGGTTAATAGTATTTTTGTGGTGTCTCTTCACAAAAAGCCATAAAATGGAGATGTTTTGACAATTGTTGGTTGAGGAATGTCAAGACATTGAGATGGGATAGAATTTATATGACGGTCTTGGGGTTCCTAATTATTTGAAGAACATTTCAGAGAATTTAAAGTTAAAAATATGTTATAACAATTAAGAAAAAAAAAGAACAAATTAAACACTATTTAACAGAAACTAGAACAAATTTACAAAATATACCAAGTACTGATTAAAATAAAATTTATAACATAAAAATAAATTCTTCTTTTAGGTCTAGACCCATGAAAATATTACCCAATAAACCAAGGTTAAACCATAAAAGTAACCCCTTTTAAAGATTTGGGTGGCTATCATAAAAGTTTCCCTAACTTTTTGCTGAGCAAATCATCAGACAAATCTATATTATGACCAAATCCTTTGCCAGTTCATTCAACTATCTCTCAGCCCCAAAGTTTTTCCGCTCTAAGCCGACACAATGCACAAAATCCAAAAAGCCAGAATATTCCCCGTCGTCGCTGCCTTTCCAAATCAGATTTCATGCTAACAACTTCCGGCTTGCCACTAGACAAAAAAGAAAATATATATATATATAAAGGCTGTAAAACAAAAAAACATAAAAAAGGCAACAAGAAAAATGGGAAACTTTTCCGGAAAGGGCAGTGGGCAGTGTAGTGAGGGGGGGGGAGAACTTCTGTTGCAGCTATAAAATAGACTTTGGCTATGAATTTCACTCTGGCCGGCATATAAAATTTAACGCTCCGGCCGCAAGTCCCTCTTTAAAATGTTGCCCGTTTTAATTGTGAAACTTTTGTCATGCAACTTGCATATCTGCACAGCAGGATAGTCCCCCAAAAAAAAAATCGTGTATATATATAATGGAACGGCAAGGACGACGGATGGCCAATGGCCAATGGTCGACGACAAGTGCAAGTTGTTCGGCACTTTCTCTGGCTTTTTGTTTTATTTATTTATACTTCGTTGCGCCGCCATTCTTGGTGCCTTCATCAGCTACAGCCCAGCCCCCTTATTTACCCTTTTATTTATAAATAATCTACCACATTTCGTCCCTCCATCCCCGCCGGAGCTTATCAAACAATCATTAGCTGGACAAGAGAGTAGGGAAAAAGTTTCTTGATTTTGTTAGTAATTACTCCCCTCAGTGGGAGATGTACAGGAATAGTACAAAAGCTAGTGTCATCAAAGTAAAGTTTATCAATTTAAAAGCTGAACTAGTTTAACTCTTTGTAAACTCTAATAGAAGGAGACCAGAGAGAGAGAGCAGAGCAGATGTCGCATTTGAAGATGTATTGCCACAAGTTTTACCATTAAGAATCGGATAAGAATTATAGTTTTGCGTAATTCTTTTGATGAAGAAAGTTGTAATACGTAGTAAATATCTTTTCTGCTTGGTATTTATTTATTATTTTATATTTTGTCAGGCAATTATCATCAAATTATCATCATTAACTAATTAAGTTCACCTTGAATTATTAGCTTTGTTCCCTATCAAGGCATCAGACCTTCGGCAAATTTATTAGCTGTCATGAATTCTTAATTTGCAGCTCTATTTTTAACTGCGATATAATTTATTTTTACTATCTGCCTCATTGATTGCCTTCATTCTCATTCTCATTTATTTTATTTATTGTTTTTATCATACTCATGCAAATTGCATTTGCAAATTTATTTATTGTGCGACTTTTCATTAGGTTGCAATTAGAAATCGCTTGCGTTTTGTTTTGTTGACAATTAAAAATTCATCGTCATAAATTTCCAAATTTTAGAAATTCTCTAATTTCCTGAATATTTTAATTGTTCAATTATCTGGATGAGAATCTGTTTGTCTAGAAAGAGTCCAGCTATATCATGACATAAACAATATATATTTATTTGTTTTGTTTTACTTTTGGCCATTTTTATTGTTTGGTTTTGTGGCCCGCCAATCGGCGTTGTGAAATTGTAATTTAATTAGCCAATAATTATGCGTTCAGTTGCGCGTAATTTGTAGTAAACAAAGTCATTTCCCATTTGCATTATTTGCCAATAAGAGCAAACGACACAAAAAACTGCAATTGGGTTTGCTTTAATTGAATTGCTAAACAGTGTACAACAACCTGGTGTTGGAAATTGATTTAATTTAAGAAATAAAGAAATAAATAATTCAGTTAAATAATAACAATTGAAGTAATGAATCGAACTAAAACTGAATTTAAAACATGGAAAAAGTAAGTAAAATATAAATCCTTAGCTCATTTTCGGGGATTTCCTAGAATTCTCTGAGAACATAACCCTTGCTGGGATTTTTCTTCCATTATTTATATTGAATTACATTTCTTTTCAATTACACGACACTTTTCGGGGCCAAAATGCAAGAAAAAAGGGGCAACAGGCTCATCTCTCAGACAATTTAACTCGAAAAAGGCGAAACCCTCGAGGCGAACAAGGCTAAATCCGAAACGAATAACGAAAAACGACAACTTTTTGCCAAATCCTTATGAACATTAATAATCATTAGTACACTGTATGCAGCATGTTCTTCATATATGTATATATATGTATTAAGGGGAAAACTTTCATGTTGTTCCCTCTGATGTTTTTTTTTTTTTGTGTTATCCTTGGGTTGTGTGGGCCATTTTACAATTTGTCAAATTCACTCAACTGTATGACTAGAAATATGAAACAGAAACCCCAAAAAAAAAAAAAAAGGAGGCGGCGGATAAAGGATGCTGAATGGAGCAGCTCTGAGAATTGGATACAGAGAGGCTCAAGGGCCCACAGAAGAGCTAAATCAACTGGGAGGAGTGGGCGGTGGGTTAGAAAAGGGGTTTTCCGACATGAAATTGCACATTTTTCACATAATTTCCGTGATTTTTTATATACTTTTTTTTTGTAACACTAAACGGCTGAATTTGGGTCGTGTTTCTTATGTTTTGGCGTGAAATATGCGTGGCTGTGGTTGCGTCCTCCAAAACATCGTTAATTTCATTTGGTTTTTCCTGCTTTTTAACCCATATCAAGGGTTCTTTTAGCTTCTGCTTTTTTTGTTTCTATGATTGCTCTTGTGGCTAGGATTGCGGCGTTCGGGCAATGATTTTCATTTCTAATGTCACAAATGTCCTTTGGGTGGAATATACATTAGCAAATGTATGTCCTTGATGTCCTTGTGATAAGAAAAAGGTATTTTAATTTGATTAAATTATAAAAATGTTATACAGGAAGTTGTGTGCATATCTGAAGGATTTTTAAGGGAATAATTCATTTATAAACTATCCCATTTAATGATAATAATATTTAAGCTCGTCTCGAAATTCTGCCTGCCAATTTCAATGCTTGTTTGAGCCATGGCCAAACTTTCGGGTGAAAACTTTATTTCGCTCTGTTTTAATGGAACTGAAGCACCTGCATCGCTCTCCCTCACAACTTGCCTCCGCTTTGGGTTAATTAATACCTGGAGGAGGCCAAACTATGCAATTGAAGCGAAGCAAACTTTTCGATTGCACTCTGAGCCACGCTGAACAGCACTCTCAAGTATCCCAGAGAGATACAACATCTCTCTTTGATGCCGATGCTGTGGCAAAAGGGTTAGCCAGCCATAACGCCCAGGAAAGGCGGAAAGCCCCAAGTCCCAATTGACACATAACCATCCCATTATAATTAGGATAATTATCAAATATAATGCGAAACACAAACAAAACTCCCACGGCAAGAGAAAACAAACCAAAAGGGGGGAAAATGGAATGGACCTACCCCAAAAAAATGAAATAGGGCGCGGGTGTCAGTCAAGAGGGTGTGAGCTAAGTAAATAATTGTACAACAGAAATTAACGCATTCAATTACCATGACCCACCAGACCAAAATCTCACTTAAATGCAACAATTTAATAATAAATGAAAACACAGAGGAAAAATAACAAAGTCTAGGATATGAAAAATATTTATAAATTAAATTCCTCAAAATAAATCTTAGAAAGACCATTTATAATCTATTTTCTATATATTTAAATTTTTTAGAAATAAAAAAAGGGTACATTTTTCTCTGTGTGCCTTGTATCCAAGAGCCCGAGGAAAGGCCATGGATAGGCTCAGCTCTGCCTTGGCTGCCGTTTATGGTGCAAATGACAAGTCTATGTACAAACTGTCGGCATGTAATCAACATTAATGTTGGCTGCGAGTTGCAGTTGCCAGGCGAATGAATGAATCACTTTGTCCACGACTCGAACACATTACCCCTACACACACACAACGAGAGAGAAAGAGAACGAAAGAGACACGGCGACCGGGTAAACATCTGCAGCTGCCAGTGCCGCCACAACACCAACATCAGCATCAACAGCGGCAACATGAGCCCGATGCTCATCACTGGCAACATTATTACAAACATGCGAGCGAGCATGCATTGAACTGTGGGAAAAATTTTATAAAATACTGTGACACTTCTACAGAAATTTAGGAAAATTAAAAATATGTTTAAGGGATATGGGATAGTAATGGATACTAATGAGGTGGAGTATAGGCTTCCGAAAGACTTCTGCTTGTCTCAGACGAATTCTTAGTGTATGTTTTGTTAAATTCTAAATACTTAACCCTGATTTTATATAAAGAAAATTTAAATGCATTAATTTCACCTATAATTCTCAAGTTTGGATTCTGAGACAACTTATCTGTTCATGAAATCATATAGTCTAGCCTCGCATTATGTATTTAAAAACAAGCAGACTATACCTCAAGTTACTTATATATTTAATCAAACAAAAGTATTAATTTTTCCAGATAAAAATTCTTTTAAAAATATCTTATAAAGTTAATGACTTTATTCATTATTTCACCTATTTTTCCAAGGATATTGAACTACAGTGCATGTGTACATGATATTCAATCGTGCTGCCCCGATGCTTGGCTTTGCAGATGTAGTTGCAGTTGCAGTGGCAGTGGCTACATACATATATACGCGATATGTATGCTATATAGCCTATCCAGTACGCCGTCGGCATCGGGGTCTCGGCACCCACTGACGCCAGCAGGCACTTGTCTGGCTGACATTAATAAATCGCTTTTATAGCATCCAGGCTCAGGGCTCCTGCTACTCCTTCTCCTACTCCTGCTTCGCTGCTGTCTGCGGAAAAACCAAAACTGCAGCTGAACTGTCTGCAATTATCCCCTATCTCATTCACTTTCTCTATGGCGGTCTCTTTCGCTTTTGTTTGTCCCAGGCGTGGGCTACACGCTTTATTAATTCCACATCAATGACGACGACGACGACTATGGCGCTTGGGTCTACAGTTCAATGGGTTTTGGAGGCAACAGTTTCAATTTTTTCTACCCTGTTTTCCTGTTGTCCCTTCCCAGGCCTGTGCTATATTTGATTTTACTCTTTTTTCTCTTTTTTTTTTTTTTGTATTTTTTGGTTGGCTGACCCAAAACCAACACCAAAATAAAAACAAAAACCTGCACACGCTAAAGATGCAGTCTAACTGCTTCTTGTTTACACAAGGCACCCCACAAAATCAAGGGAATATATATACACTGAGTTTTATCGAATGCAACCAGCGATTAAATACACTGGCGGGCATTAAAATCGATGATATTCAATTGATTTTAAAGGTGCTATATATTTTTTATCATATGTCTTTTAGTTAGACAGGATCACCTGAGACTCCTCCTTCTTCTATATTTTACAACCAATATTTTTATAAATAATTTAAATCTGATCAAAGCCAGAATTATAATCTGATTAAAATCAAATACATTATAATATTACCTATTTCCCTTCCACATTCATTGTTCCGCCTGATCAATTTTCCTCTCACGAGTGTAGCCAGGCCGGGAGGGAAGCCACTTGAAATTTCTATTAATATGAAATATTATTATATGCAAATTGCATTCAGGCAACAGTCAGATTTCCGTATAATGCGATGAGTGCTTAGCACTCTTCCTCCTGCCTGGCATCTCACACTGGAAAATATATGTAGAAGCACACAGAGAGTAGGCTCCTTGGGGAACCAGCTGGGGATTTCATTAATCTCCGAGCCGGCGTCGCTTTTGTGGAATATATTAAATTGGGTACACACATTAACATTTAAATTTGTTTTCAATTTTGTCAACCAAGAAATGGGTGTGTTCCCAATGCATAATAGATGGTCCATCTCTTTGGACTTGAACTACATATTTTTAGCACCTCCGGAGACCGGCCACCGAACCTAACTTTTGTTGTGCGTGTTTGTTATGGAAATTAGACCGAAAGACCGACCGACCGACCGACTGGCAGTGTGAGTTTGAATAGGCTGGGAGCCACCGTTTAGCTTTTGGGATCACTTCATTCTTATGACTTTCAAAACACATAAATCCGAGAGAGACCTTCGTAATCGATTCGGTATTTGAGAGTGTTTTGTCTGCTGGCTAAGACGGTGTCATAAATATGTAAACCCTTGTGTATTCTCCACATAATTTGGTAACAGAGATGCGTGGGAGGGACACGAATTTCGGAAATATTATTTTAGGCATAACATATTGAACAAATTGTTAAAGACTTCTTTTATTATTGCTTAACATGTACATGTAATCCTAATTCTCTGTAATGACACATTTCAAGTTAACTCAATCAGCATTTATTTATCAGAAGTGTCTCTTTTATCTTTTCCATTTATTCCGCCCACATCTATGGGATGACGACGCCACAGCTGTTGCATCATTTGATATGCAAACGAGCAAACATTCACATTCCGCAAACACTCGCGGCCAACAGCTGGGCAACTAACTCCACTCAACTCAGCTGATTCACTGTATTCTCCACGGACACTTTTCACACGTTCAAAATCGGAAATTTGAATACCTCAGAACAAGTGTGTTAATGAAACGGATTCGAGTGGAGTGAAAATTTCATTTCTGAATCATGATCAGGAAATACCCTTTTTCCAATTATTCATACTTGCATTGTACAATTAAAATAAATATAATTCGTAATATAAAACAAAGACAATAGTATTTTAATTTTTGGTAGTGAGTATTAGAAATATAAAAACATGTCAATTGGTTGTAAGTTCTAAAACTCGGGGACTGTAATTACTATAGAAGTGAGATTACATATGTTTTTTGAGTACTTATTATTATATAAAAGTTTGTCTGTTTTAGAATTTACCAATATTAAATTAGTTTAGAACTTTAAGATTAATATATCAATGGTGCTTATGAACGCTTATCGAGAACTCGAATATTCTCTATCAAAAATAGTAAGGAAGTTAAAATAACTTAAATAGATTATATGAAATATTCTCCTGAGAAGAGAATAAATGCTGCAATCTTTTTAATGGCTCGTGTGCTCGTGACGCTTTCTTAACTTGTCAATTGTGTGTCAAGTTCATAATGCGGCGATTGGCTGGCTATCAAAAGCCAAAGAACGAAATACACAGAGTGTAAGCATATTTCCCAGGCAACGCTCCCCACAAATGCTATTCATTCAACTCACATACATAAATCGAAGCGGCAGAGAAAGAGAAAATATATATATATTTGTACATTTGTTTGCATACTCTCAAGCACTGTCTTTTGTTGCTGTCTTATATTTATTTCAAATATAAACTGTTATTATTTATTTGCCCTACTGGCAGAGGTAGCAGTGAAGAAAGAATTGAAGTATTGTTAGACTTACGGAGGGCAAGCGGCTTCGCCAGAGTCAAATACACAAATTTGGAGAAAAATAAAATACTCGTCATACCTGCAAATAAATAGAATGAATGGAATGTTAAGTAAATAATATTTAATTGCTCTGCAAATGTTTGTAGAGCAAAAAGACGTATTCCTAATTTAATTGCAAATAAGCGAAAGTCAACTGATTTGTGATTATCTAGTTTTGTTTGATTTGAATTATTCAAGGGGAAAGGAGATAACGAGGAACTGAATGGGATGAGTACTGAATGGGGTGAAAAGATATTTTAGGATTTAATGTTAGGATACAATTTAAAGCTACCTTTAAGAGTCTATAAAATAATTTAATAAATAAAATAAAGTTTCTAAGAAGCCAAGTATTTTTAAAGGCGTCTTTACACCTTATCCTTAGATCTTAGGTGCATGTATAGTTACTAATGAATTTAACGACTGGATTATATCTTAAATAAAATTTCATGTTCAAACTACAAAATAGATAATAAGGTAACTGCCATTAGATGCAATCCGCAATTCATAGACCTCTTTTAATTATAGTTTTTCTGGGCTTCACACATTTTCCATTTTCCCACTTAGTTCCATTGAAAGTAATGTAGCCCTAATCCCAAAAACCAATCAACTTTGCTGAAATTGGCCAAATTTAGAGGCCAACAAACCGGGAGCGTCCAAAGCGATGGCAACTAATCAGCAACAGCAGCAGGCAGCAGCAGCAACAGCAGCACCAGTAGCAATTGCAGCTGCATTAACTGCAATTGCCATTTACCCATTGAATCGGATGGGCGATTGCGAGGTGCTTCCAAACGGTAAAATCAATTAAAAAGGGGGCAGCTGGGAAAATGGAGCGCCGCGTGGCCAGGCAGAGAGCCAGCCTGTCAAATGCAATTCCAATTGCCGTTGCAGCCAGCGACAACAGCAACACGTGCCGGTAGCAGCAACAGAAATAGCAACAATAAAAGCAACAGCAATATTGGTAACAATTCCTATAAAGATCTGGTCTGGTAAGCGACAGTTAGCGACAGCATCATAAAAAGTTGCAGCAACATTCGCAACGACAATTAGCGGCACATGTTGCTAATGTTGCCATTATTGTGGCTCTTCAAGTTGTTGATGTGTGTGATTCGTCCATTTATACACAGGAAATAAAGGATATGTATAAGGTATAGAATTTTGAAATAATAATGGCCTAAAACAGATTCTCTCCTGCTTTCTGAAACAACTTATGCTTTAATTTATTAACTCTTTAATATTAATTATTCTTTTAATGCAAGCAAGTCAACAAGATTAAACTAAACTGTACAATTTGGCAATTGAATAAATCTTAAAAGTCCATTGAATGTTTTTTATTTGTGTGTTTGTTGTGTAGAGTAATGGACCAAGCACATCCATATTTATTATCAAGACGAAGGAAAATTCCTCAGATCCTGCTGCGCCAACAACAAGACGTATAAATAGCAACAACTTTTACTCAAAAGCAATACATATATAATCTGCTGCCTGAAACCACTTGAAAATAAACCCCAAGGAGCGACTTAGGCTGTCAACATTTAATTCTTAATGGCGCTTAAAGTGTTTTTTCATGGTCTAATAAAGTTTGGCCATAAATGCTCTCAACCCGTTTTCCACCGGATAATCCTTGCGGCTCAAAGGTCTGGTCAAAGTTTCTTCAAAATCAATTAATTAAGATGTTCTCAGAAGATTTTGCAGAATTTTAAAACCAAATCCGATAGAGATAATGAATTTGAAGAGACCGCAACAGCAGCAGCAGGCTTAAACAATTTAGCCAAAGACAAAGCGAAGCATGTGGCCATCTAATTAAGGCGGCAACACCTTCGACAACCAACCTTGCTCCAATTTCCACATGATGGTGATGATGATGCCGACGATGAAAATGCGGGCCCAGATAAATGAAAAGTCGGGACAAAAAGGTGCAAAAGCTAGTTTAGCCCGAGCTTAGTGCAGTTCAGTTTGCCCGGGCCCAGGCTGCGTTACGCTCTACTAATTTCTAGTTTAATTATTTTCCATTTTCACAAAGTAACTACGCGACTGCGACAGCGCGAGTGTGCAATTCAAGTGCAGCGGGGAATCGGGAATGGAGCGTTACGAGCCAGCCCACTCTCCCTCTCTCATCACTCGCAAATTGCATGAAATTACTAATTACGCGCTAAAAATAATGATAACCTGCAACTACTATGCTTAAAATAACATTTAATTGAGCTTTTGATAATGGGGAAGAGTGACGAATCGATTGGCGGGGGCAGTAGAAAATTAATAAAGTAACATGACCGGGAAATTGCTTGTGGCTTGTGTTTACAGTGTTTTTAATTGGAATATAAAGCTTCAATAAAAAAGTTTTAAATATTTTCTAGTGCGCATTAATTAAGCTTCAGACATAATTTGTTATAAACTTAATCTCTCATCATATGACATTATTAGTTACACACACAATTTCACAGCCAAAACGATTATTTCTGAATGCAACCTGTAAGAAACCATGAAAGCACCATAAAAATTCCATTATAAAAGCGGTTTGACACTGGGAAAAATATATATTACAAAATTAAGAAAATAATATAATATATGCCTTTGAAACTATTTGACACTCATAAAAAAATTTACCTAAAATTGCAATAAAAAAGCCATTTACTTTGGGGTAAATATAAAAGTAACACTGTGACATTTAATAACACACACGTCACTGTCTCTTTATTACAGGGATGTTAGAACCAGTTGAGAATTATAAATTAAAAACCTTTTGACTTTAGGCTGGTATATTTGGTCATATTTTATTAATATTCTTTAAAATCTCCGAAAATTCACTTTCCTTTAATATTTCCCGCTCAGTGTGTCATTCCGAATTGCGTGCGACCACAAACAATACGGGAATTAATCACACCTGGGACACTAAAATGTCATCCATGTCAACAATGCTATGCGGGTCGGTTGGACGTCGTCTGGCCCTGGCTGGATTTCTAGTGCGTGTTTGCGTCTGTTTTCGAAATAGCGCCGAGAATCGCAGAATGGGAATGACAGAGTGTCGTGCCCTCGCACCTAGAAGCTTAATATTGTTTTCAACAGCCGCTTATTAGATTTTCCCCTAGCAGTATTTTCCCTCGCCGAATGTCCCCTAGCATTTTCCCCCTGCGAATGCTCCCCAGCATCCCAACAACAAGAACGCAGCGTATTATTCCAAACAGCTCGCAGGTTGACAGAGTGCGTTGTCAGAGTTTTCTCCGTTCGTTCGGTGTCGTGGGTAAATCGCAATGATTATTGTCAACAGCCAAAGGTGCCTCAAGTGGCACTTTCCACCAACTGAGGGTCCAAGAGGAATACGCACGCTGAGAGGGGCAGGCAAGCAGGTTGAGGAGCAGTCTCTGCCTGCTTGTTCCTTGAGCCTACGGGCCTGCCAAGCTCTTCAAAATTGTACGTGCTAGGCGCCATCTTCGAGTTAGGAAAGCGGAGATATATACAGTGGATGTTCGAAATGGAAGAAATAATACCCCGACTAATAAGGTATTAGAATAAGTAATAGTATTTATTAGGTCTACAATTAAAGTAGCTATAACCAATGGCTTTTGCGTTGATTGCCAATACTTTATGGGATTATCTTTATGACAATTGTAGTTTATTGCTCACTTTCGTGCTCAAAGAAAGCTTGTGGTTCTTATTTACAAATTCGTTGCTTATCTTCTAATATTGTTTATTATATTAACCAAAGGTTTTTGAAACAATGTTCTTAAAGACAATTCCTTTATTGTATTTATTACTGTACTTCCGCCGTGGCTTCAAGGAGTATACTTCATTTTATTTTCAAGACTTTCCAACAGCCGGCAGGCGGCAAGGGGCTTTCCTTTATACTTTACACTTGTCTGGACATTTGATTAATGATCCTTACGTGGTCGGCTTGGTGTTGTTGGCTGTAGCCACTTGAAGTTTTCCCTTTGGCCATTATGATTGTATTCATTGTCATTCATTGTAGAGTTTTCATATACATATATTCCTACTCCTACTGCTTCTTTTCACCTCTAATTAAGTTTTGCCCCTGCATACATTTAATCCTGGCTATTTCGCCTTGAAGGGGTTGTTGTTCGTCCAGGAACCATGTCTCAAGTGATTTCTGAGTGTTTTCCTGTCACGCCAACTTGTATGTTATTTTATGTGTCTGGCCCCCACCGCCCACTCTCATATTTTTTCTGTTTACTCTTAGTCATTGTTTGCAGCTAAATGAATTTTCCTGCCTGCCTGCCATTTTTTTGCACTCATTGCTGGCATTATCTTATCTATCGATAAAGGTAAACAGACGCATACACATGTACACAATTTTGTTAATTATTTAACACAATTTGTGTACGATTGCCAGGTAATTAGCTTATTATGTTCCATCAATATGGAATTGTGAGTTTAATTGATGGTTCCATTAGCGAAATATGTATGTACAGAATTTCACTTTTAATGAGTTTTTCGCATCAATCATACACACATTTTGTGATTCTCTGTTGTTATGTCGTCAGAAAGGAAGTGGCCTCTTGACAAGGCTTAAACAATTTTAAATTTTATAGAGAGGGTTAATTAAGTAAATTTATGTCATCTTTTAAGAAGGAAAATGTAATTTGTAATTTAAGTAAAAAAGTCTTTAACAGTTTTGCAATTGTAATCTATAAATTCTCACCGTATCACTTTAGATAAAACCCAAGACCCCTTTTATCAAATGACACAAAAATATTAAACCCCAAAAAAGCTGAACAAATAAAAACCGTGGCGCCCTGACAACCCAAAATTATAAAGAAACAAGTAAACAAGGGGCACAAACACACAACGCTAAATAAATACAAATAAATCTCATCAGACTAGGAAAAAAACTTGAATAAATTTTATTCAACGTTTCTGTTGATGAAAAGAAATCAATTTATGATAAATTTTTATTGGTCAAACAAACGCGTTCACCCAAAATAATGTCAAGGTTTACGAGTCGATGGAAAAGGGGGCTCCATCATTCCGTGCTTATCTCTGCGCCTGCCTCTCATATTTATACAGTTTGTATTTGGCTTTTGATAAGCGGCGATGGCATTTAATTGCGTTTTGGGCCAAAACAAATGCATAATTATGAATGGCAGAGGAAAATGAGTTTTAGATAAGTTCGTGCGCTCCGTGGGATGTTGTTTACCCATTTCGCTGTGGCATTTACATGACGCCGCACAGAGAGAATTTCGTAATAAATCATAAATAAGTAAATGGAAGACCGGACTGGACTGCAATTGCACCTGATCTGTTCACTGAAGCGGTCACCTGGAAGAAAGTACATTTTCGTTAAAAGCCCTAAAAAGTCACTGCCACAATCAAAGGAAAGTTCACAGCGGAAGTTGAGGGGGGCGAAATCATATTTAATCCTGTTAAGAGACCAAAAATGTGACCAAAATATTGCATTAAGAAGCTAAATGCACAGAGGTGTCCTCAAATTTAATTTAAAACGAAACTTTACTGGGTTTTTGTGGCAAAATAAATACCAAGACAGACCAATTAATTGCAAGCCCTGAACTTTGGTTTCCGGTCGTTAAACTTCTGGGATATCTGGAAACTAGCCTCAATCTTATAGAGCGTATCACCACTTTATAAGACCATTTCGCTTGCCACCATGGGCTTTTCATGTTAAACTCCGATAAGAAATCCCAATGTTCTCGTAAAAACTTTTGCTCAAATAAAAGCGAAGGGAGAAAAAAGGAAGTAAACGGGGGAAATGCCGCTCATTAAGCACGTCAAAAGCCAATTTGTTGTCACATTTTGACGAGCATAAAAGAGGAGAGCGAAATAAAGGCTGGGAAAACTGAGAAAAACGAAACCAAAAACCAAATCACAGCAAGTGGAGGACACGCAATTTCAAAGATTAAATGCAGGACATTACGATGAGTGGCGAAAGGAAAAAAAACTCAGACAAAGTATGAGATTTCTCTTTCGATGGTTTTTTAGGGATATCCTTTCTGCTTTTTTTTACATGTGCCGCTGACCAGTTCATCTTTCTTCAGTAACACAAAAATAACATGATATTTTTGCTTGTTTTTTTTCTTAGCTTGACAACAAAAAATACCAAAAGAAAAACTTTCAACATAATAATAAAAATTTCATGCCTGTAAGGCCCTTGAATCTCCTTCCATTTCATACGCATTCCTCCTTTATTTTTTCCAACTCCTAAGTCTTCGAACCTCTTAACGTTGCCAGACGTCTGTTTTGGGGGTTCTGTGGGTGGTTAGGTGGAATACACAATATATTAAAGCTGCTTAAAATCATGATTACATTACATACATGGCTGCCAATATAAGTATACGTATTCCGTATAGATATATGTATTGTATGTTGCATATAAAACGTGCTGCGACAATAACAATGGCGACGCACAGCACACAACAACAACGCTTTCATCAACTATGTGCCATATGATGTGCAAAATGTTGCCAAAAAATGCCAAAACAAAATTAAGTAGGAATGAGCAAGTAAATAAAATTTAATTGAGCACTAGAATCTCGAGTACCCATTAAGTGGGGCTTGAAAAACAACGACGTTTACGAAAAATGTCTTGTCTTTAGAGAAGAATAACTTTAAGTGAAAAGTTGTTATCATGTTTAGTTTTTATTAATTAAAATTAAATTCATTAGGATAATTTATTATGCTGTTATAAGTAACGAGTTGCTAATAACAATTACCTAAAGTTTATTAGCAATTTTTAAAAAGTATTTAAATTGCAGTATATTAAATTGCAAACCGTAAACAGCGACTGGTAAATAAAACTACTAAATTACAAGTATTAAAATAAAATGTAAACTATAGCAGCTAGTAAATTACAATTAAACAATAGTAAATGGCAACTAGAAAATATAAAATATTTAAAAGAAACTTTAAAAGTATCCAGTAAAAAAAATCGATGCTTCCCTTGAAAACATCATAACCCAATTTGAATGAGTATCAATATCGCTTATAGCAAACTCAGCTATGAAAATGGATTCTGACTCAGTCATGGCTGCTGACAGTTTGCTGCTCCTCTCTTTTTTTCAGCCGTTGTTATCATACTGCCAAATAAATGAGATCCTGGCCACAACGGCAAAGGCCCCAAATAGAAACCCGCTAGAAGTCTAGCAGCCGCCGACGAAGAAGAGTAAATCTTGGCCTTTATTGGTTTAATATTCGACGGAGTTTGTTTGGCCGCCGTTCTCTATGTCATCAAAGATATACTACTTAGGGAATCCATTCATATTTATATGTGTGCACGCCAATATATAGCAGAGAGTGTATATACTTATATACTTGTTAGACGCTTGTTAGGCCAACTTTTTTTTTTTTGCGGCCTGCTTAAGTTTGCTGATGTTTCTGGGGGCTGTTATCGCATTTATTATGCCAATTTTGGCAGAGTCCCCTCGATATTTTTCTGTGTGTGTATAAGAAAGTTAAATTGCGTAGAAATTCAAGTCGCGTCGGGTAACCGTAACCCTCTTTCTTACTTCAACCTCCTCCCCTGCACAATATTGTCCCTTTCCATAGTTTATTTATTTTATGATGTGCATGTTGTTGATTTTTATTTTATTAGGCCTTGTGTCATCTGTCCTTTTCGGTTTGGGCCTTTGGGTGCGAGGGATGTGCGGTTTAGTTATTCTAACCCAATTGCGGTCAATGAATTTAACTTGGGTTTGCCCCTCTTCAAATTAGATTATTTTGTTCCATATTATTTGCATTTAATTAGTGGCTAAAAAACTTTTTAAAAGATGCGCGAATTGAATATAAATGTGAATCAATACTTTGATTAATTGTGAGAAAATCAAGTTAAAAAGAGAAATATATCCTTGTTATAATAAAATTATAAGAGAACTTATAAAACAGAACTAAATTCAAATCAAAAATAAATCCAATACTTTATATATATATATATATTTTATAGCCCAGCTCGCTGTTTGCTACCCAACCAAAATACAAAAAAATTGTTAATTTTCTCAGCTATCCCTTAGTCCCCTCAAAGGATTTTCGGGATTTTCCATCGCCCCTTTTTATGGGTTGTAGACTTGGAAATTAATTCTGGTTTCGTTTTGCCTTGATTTTGTGATTCTTTATGGGGCTACCCCAAAAACACGAAAAAGAAGGAAATATGTTTTGGGTTTCGGCGTGTTTTATGTGCGAAATTAATTTGGCCAAGGATTTTCCTCTGGGTTAGTTGGGATCGCATAGAAAATGAGTCCCGGGCTATGGGCGAGGAATTTTAATTTAGTTTAGCCCGCTTAAGTAACTTGGTTCTGCCATTGACGTTATTGCGGAGTTTTCAGATCCTCTGCATTCAGTGTGTGGTTTTAGCTTCATTCTTTCCTCTTTTTTTTTTTCCTGGTGTCATCTCATCAGCGTCGCATAATTAGCTTGATTTTTGCTATACCTCCGATGGAGGCAACTATGCATGTAATTTACCAGGGTAAGCAAATCAAGACCCTGCCCCGCCTGGGCACCCCCTCGAACAAAAGCAATTAAGATGGTCTGTGATGAAGGCGGCTAATCAAACACGGAGGGACAGGGAGAGGATGCACAGGAAAAAAAAAGTGCTAATTTTTGAAGATATGGTATATTTTTTGTGATATACAAAATATTACAATATGGTTTAAAGCAAAACGGAATTGAATAGTTGAATAAATCATAAGGAATCACTTCCTTTAAACATTATAATAGTGTTACTATTAAAATTAATGATAAATGAACCTAAATTCCCTATTGTTTACAATGTAAGAAAAGTAGAACTGTGGACGTTTTCCTCTTTAGTGAAAAATTCCTTAAATATTAGCTCGGAGAAACTTACACTCCCATTTTCTACTGTGTAGAATGTGAGAGACATGAGAAACGATTATTCGAAGTGTGCTTCTTTAGTGGAAAATTCTCTCGCCCTTTTGAACTCCGGCCACATACAGACACAGACACACACACACACACACTCCCGGAAAATTTTGCAATGGGCACACGCAAAATCCTTAATTACATCCGTTTTCTGTCTGCGCGTGTATCCGGCGGAGGTCGAGGATTTCGCGGGGCTTACGGGTTTTCCCGGGGGTACCGGGGTCTCTCACCCAATATGAACATAGACCATAGTTCCTCACTCACTCGTGGAAAAACCACAGGGAAAAACACGTGGCTAAGTGAACCGCAAGGCACTGACAACTTCTGCAGTCACGTTGTGATGTGGGCTACTCCTCGCCGGTTGTGTGTTCCTCATCAGCGGAGAAAGAAGAGGCCAGGCCGTCCGTGAGCACCCTCTTCATCGGCACGAACAATTGCTTTTGGTTGTCAACCAGCTGTCCACAGTTTTTCCCCCGCTTTTCTTCTTTTTTCTGCATTTTTCGCACGTATTGTCTGAGTCCAAAAACCGAAGGGACATCGGACATTGGACATCGGGCAATCCCACCCTCCTTCTCCCTGTTCGAGGTAACTCCCCCGTTTTTGTCACCTTACCTCCGGGGTCATCTGTTCCATTTCGTGTGCCCTATTTCCTAAGGGTGGATCTCCGTGAATGATTCCCTTCAGTCCCAAAAAGCACTCCCCGTAGGCTTCATATGATTAAACTGCTTAATTTGCTTCGCTTCGTCGTTATGGCTAAATTAGTTTGGACGCGAGCTGCTGAAGTTTTTCATGTCATTTCATAAACTCTTATCAAAAATCGATAGTTAATTGGATTTCAACATCAATTTAATGGGTTTCCTTGGAAAAGAGGGCTTGGGCCCCTAATGAAAAATAATGGTAACGAAGTTCCTTTAATTACAAAATATAGTTGTGTCCACAGGGTGCCTTTACCGCGAAAATTTCAAAGAACTATTAAACTGTTGGTGGTTAAAAGTGTTTTATGGCATTTAATTAATTTTATGTAGTTTGTAGTTTTTTTGTAACTATGAATTAATCAATATACTCTATTAAAAACAAATTTATGTGTTCTTATATACAAAATTTCCTAAAATCTCATAAACAATATACAAAGTCAATTGAGTCAATTTTAATTGTTAGCCAGATTACTTAAAACTATTCAAATAAAATAAATCAATAAATCCACTTTCAGAATAACTTTAAGCTATTTTTTTAAGTTGACAGTCAAGAGAATAAAAACTTGAATTCCGAGTTGATTTAAAATTAATTATGCAAATTAAAAACCAAAACACACGCGCTACAAACTTGAAACTCGAGACTCAATTGGCCCATAAATTTGCATAGAGTTTCAATTGATTAATTGGAGAACTAAAGTTTTTGTCAGCTGCACAAAAAGTGCCTTTATCTTTGTTTTGTTTATTTTCAACCACATCGTAAAATGCATTTAAATCAGCGAAAATCATCAGTTCATTAATTAAATTAAGTCAAAGAAAAACTTCCGATTAGAGGGAGAAAAAAAGAAAAATAAAAACATAACCGGGAAAACAAACAAAGTGAAACCACATAAATTAAGCGGCAACGCAACCCCAAATGAACCCGACGACCCCTTTTTGATATGATTTACAGACAGGCCCGAAAGGCCCAGACTGACCCCCACTCCCTAAACCCTTTTGGAAAACTCCCCAGCTCACAAAAGGAATTAGTTTGCTGGAGCCTAAGCCTTGGGGCGGACGTCAGGGGTTAAGGTGGGTCATTTAATGATTTCATAACGGATGCGGCCACCGAAGGGTCATATTTTCAAAAGTGACGAAACTAAAACGCTCTTGACAGCTGGGATTAAGTATTTAATTTCAATTTAATATTTAACAAGGAGTATTTCAAGCATTAGTAGCTTCAATTGAACTGGAGGCCTTCTTAATACATATTTTATTATTTTAAACTTAAACAGAGATTTGAGCGTACTTAGAATTTAAATGATCTTCTTAATTATTTTATTACTTTATAATTTTATATAACATATATTTAATTTATATTTATTATATCTATTAACCAACTATACACTAATGTGAAAATACCCCATTTAAGTGACCATCTCTCTCTACCTCTAATTAAGCTTTCATTCATATTTTTGTTCCAAACTTTATTTGGTTTTAGCGCACAATTTGAAAATGGCCAGACAACACTGATAATGATGTTAATTTAGCGCTGTAGTCATTAACCGAATGATTATTACGAGGATGATTACGATGATGATGCTTTTGGCCAGAGGCCAAAGGCCCAAACAGGAAATTCTGATTTGTTTTTATTTGCCCGAAGTCTTTGCTTTGAATTCGGAATTTATGAGAAGCTTTTTGGTAGAGTTTCCATTACGTTACGTTGTGTATACATTCCTGGATATAGCGGCGTACTTTGAGTTGTTAATGTACATTTCTCATTTGCCAATTTCATATATGTAAGTACAAATAGTCAAGTGCAAATTGGCACGGCAATTTAATTTAACGAGCTAGAAAATTTCCGAACGCTAATTGTTTCTGTTGAATTCAAATTCAGTTGAGAGGCTTTATTAAGAACCCTTTTTAAGTCGTGAATTCCAAAAAATTTAAAAGTTAGATAAATCATACAACTCTTTCCAAGCTAGAACTTGTTTAGGGAGCGAGATAGAAAGAGCAATAATGGGTTTTTATTGAGACTTTGATAAGCATGAACTGGGCTCTCTTTTTTGTTGTTAAGCAGTAAATTTATATATGTATCTTGTTTTTTTTTCTGGATACATTCTCTTTCTAAAGCTTCTTTTAGATTAAATATAAAATATATTTATCGCATTTTCATATTATTTTTATTTAAATGACTTAATTCTATCTCTGAAAATGTTTCTCCTAATTTTCAGCTTTAATTGAAGTGATTATCTTCTGACTTTTGGCCTCACTTTAAGCTAATATTCTCGGTAGCAAATCAAGTCATTTATCTTTTTTGTATTTTTTATTTTTGTTGGTACAACTCGGAGACTGGCGATCACTTAGCAGGCGTATGCTAATTTCCACCTCAGCCCAATCCGGATCGTGTGACGACCAACAGCCAGTGAACGTTATCGCCCTTCAGATTTGCGTTTCTCGCTCAGCCTCAGCCTCCTCCGAATATGTATCCGTATCTGAATCTGCATCTGTGTTCGCTTCTGTATCTGTATCTCTCGGACGGCAAACAAAGTTCATCGACATCATTTTGACGACACAACAACCAGTCGAGTGTGAGATTCGGGTTGGCGTTGAATTTTACACTTCATTCTTGGCGGGCTAAGAAAATCATTTTAGCATTTTAAATCCCCCTTTTTTACAACTTCTCCTGCTGCTGCCACTGCCTGTGTTCCCTGAACTTTGGCAAACAAATCGTTTTGCCAAATGCATTCCCAGCATAATGCGATATATGCCAGCGGAATCCACCAACTGCGGGGAGTGTCCAACAACATCTTAAACCAAGTAGAACAAATATCATTTACAGTTTTTGACCCACTTTTATTTCAGCTCCTTTTTATGAACCGCCAACGGGCGATGACGACAACGTCAGGGAACGTATGCATTTCGATACCCTGTTTTATATTGAGCGTATTTTTTGAGTGTTATTACATTTATTATAGAGAATATTAAACAAAGTCAAAGTCAAAGTGTTTTTAGGAGATATACCCAGTGATCAGGAATAACGAAAAACACCTAAGAAACTGTTGCTAACCGATTCCAAAAGTTTGTTTACGTGTCTAGCTACTCAGTATTTTAAATTGCTTTATTTTATTAGTATTATATTATTAACATTTTATTAAAAGATTATTAATATGATATTATAATTTATTGGTATTATTAAAACTTAACAATTCGAGTACAACAAAAGTCTAAGCTACAGGGTATCCCAAGAGCCAAACCTTCTCCAACCTTTTTACCCACTTGCTCTCGCCTATGAATATAATAGTAAAAGTGAATGCGATTTTTTCGCTCCTTCAGTCAGTCCCTGTCCCGGCAGCTCCTCCTCTTTTCATCCCAGCAATCTTTATGCATTTATGCTGAGGAGAAAACCAAGTCCTGGTGATGGGGAAACGTCGTTGCATCGCGGCTTACAACAGTTTTTTGCCCGCTGCTGGGATGTTGGCTCTGTTGGCTGCTGACGACATTTGGTTGCGGGCTGTCGGCGTGGCTATTAAATTTCAATTATTGTTACATTTTTCACACACCGCACACCACGCAACAGCAGAGGCCGCGGAGGAAATGGCAATGGGGAAACGGCCAACGAGAATGGGAAATGGAAATGGGAATGAAAATGAAAACGAGAATGGAAAAATGGACAAAATGGAGCAGGCGTTCGTTCGGTTGCCTTTATTGATGTTCCGTTGACAATCTCATTGCATTTAATTTCCCAGAGTGAGACGCGCAAGAGAGATTGAGAAAAACCCCGTCACTTATCGGACAGGTGCAACAATTGTGGGGCTCTAATTAACCACCCAAGTGAATCACAGTCTCGATGAGCAGGCGGGGCGGGCGTACACCTGCTCAATTAGGGGACAATATCTGCGAGGCATCCATCAAGCTTGATTCCGGCTGTCCGGACTTCCAAAGGGAAAGGGTTTCCCCATTAACTGATTGGGACTTGACTGTAAAGCAACTCGAACTGAATGGCATTTTAATTGCAAAATTTGCGGGCTACAAAAATAACCACAACTGTTTTAGGATAAAAAATACATTAGAGAAAACCGAACAAAGCTGACTATCGATTGCCATTCTCTTTTTGTTTTGGTAAGAATTATTTAAGGAAAAGCAGCACAACAATAGCTTCTTAATTAAGTGTTTAGATAATTATTTGTACACTTTAAATTAAAGACTCTGACCCATTACTTTAGGGTCAATTGCCTCGTCAATTTGTTATTGGAATCATAACTTGCTAATATTTTTTTGTAGGCCTAATTATAAACTCTTATAATTTCAACTTTATAATATATAAGAGTTTATTTTTAACCCTTTTTTTTTAGGTTTTACTATTTTGGCCCAAACTGTGGGTATCATTTTTCTGTTTTTTATTTTGTGGCTGCTCGATCGAGCGTAAAAAGGTGAAGTCAGCCAAAGGCGGATAGCGAAAAGCAGTTAGCCTATAAAACGTATACGATGGTATACCGTGCACTTGCAGATATGTACACATACACCCGATATGCGGAGTACACACGGCGACAGAGAGCGTAGTCATAAAAGAAAAACGCTCGAGGAAGCCGAGCCGAACTTGCCCGCAAAACTTGCTGACATTTGGTTTGGCCCAGTTGACGCTGCAAGTTGAAGCTGCTGCAGTTGCAGTAGTTGCACTTGTAGTTGCTGCTGGCGCTGGGGCTCTTCTTTCTATATTTATGTAATTTATACCAACGGCTGTCTCTCCTTCTTCATCTCAGTCTTGTTTTATGGCTGCACAAGTCAAGGAATTCAGTTTGGTAAATGGTATTGCAAGGAGCACACCATATGGTTTGTGGTGTTTCATCTAAAATGGGTTTATTTCACTGCGATTAAAGTTATAAAACTAAAGAATTATTTTATACCTTTATAGTAGATTAAATTTGCTTTAAATTTTAAATACATTAAACAGTTAAGTTTATATTTTAAGCGAATAAAGTTTCCTTAAACTATTGCTGTATCTTAGCTTGAACTCCCATAAAGGAGGTTACTTCTTGCAGTTTAAGCTACTTTTTACAATAAAATTACTTACGTTGAACTTTAAGAAAAACTTTAATATTCAAATGGAGAAGTGCAGAGATACCGAAACGATTTATTTCTCCATGCAAATGGCGAGATCTTACCTGCAAACAAAAAAGAAAAGAAAACTGCATTAGTCGAGGAAGAGAGAGTTTAGAAATGCGCCGGTTGAAATAAAAACAAATGCAAAAGCCGCAGCAAAAGAAGAACCACTGACTGGTTGGTTGGCTAATTATGTATCCCAGAAATGCAAGAAAAACTTTTCTTGGTAAAGCAAGCAGACTCACACACTCAGTCATCTAATTAGGTTGAAAGAAGGACTCAAGGATTATACGATTCCGACGGATTCCGCAGCTCCTTGTGGCGGCTTTTTGGTTTTTTTCTTACTTATCGCGAAACGTGTAATTTAACTAAATATGGATGCATGAATAAATTCAAAGGCAGCAAAAACCAAGATAATGTCGGCAAAAAGCACTGAGTATATTAAGTCGAAGAAGAAAATACTCTTAAAAAGGATGTAAGCGGTGCCTTTTCGGAATTTTTAAATATTTGTAAATATTTTTTAAATATTTACTTAAACTTTCATATTTTTAACAAGTGTAAAAAGACACAAAACCCTTTTAATATAATGTCTATCCTCTAGAAAGGGTGTTCGTATAGGAACGCCGAAAAAAAAACAAGAAGAAACCATGATATTATCGTACGTAAGCCGTCTGCAGGCGGGGATTTAGGAGAGAAAGGCCAAAGACTTGGCCAAACAAAGGCATATTTAAATGTTATTCTTGCCAAACATTTCGCGGAGCAGTGAGGAACTTGCAACAGCAGCGGCAGCAACTCGCAACTCGCAACTTTCGACTGGCAACTAGCAACTTGCTACTCCTTTTGGGCTGTTAATTTGCCAAACAATTGGCAGATAGCCAGGCCCAGGCTCAGGCCAGGCCTGTAACGCAGAGGCCAACGCATATACCCCTTTAAGCGAAGCCCAAGAGCCAAGAGTCAAGGAAGCTAACAAGAAAATAACCCAAGCTAGACGGGCTGACGACGATGTTGCATTGCCAGCGAAGATCCCATTCTTTTTGCAGTTGCATATTTTGGCGGTGCACGTTTTGCTTGTTGCTGCTGCTGCTGTGGATGTTGATGTTGCTGCCGTTCCCGCACTGCAAATATGCCAAAAGCCAGTGCCCGCGAGGCGGAGAAGTTAAAGCTTCCCCCAGACACAATCATCCAGAGCCAAGGCTCATCCGGAGAGACTCCTCCGGCTCCCTTACGTCCACCAGCACCACCACTTTCCTACACTTCACTTCGCTTCACTCCACCCTTTGGGCCATAAACGAGTTGCTCCCCAACTCTTGCGGAATAACAAACATTTCAAAAAGGCCCAGACCCCGACTCCAAAAACTGCAAAACTTGATTTACAAAAACAAGCATCCATGGGGTAGCACAGGCAAGCAACAATAAACTTTAAATGCTCTACTCTTAAAAGGAAGAGGATCTGGTTTAGTATACGAATAAAACATGAATGGTCATTAAATAAATTAGGGAAATAAATTAATTTAAAAAACAGGAACGTTAGGGGAACTTTTAGACTTTATATACATTACTTTAAGTCTTCTGATTTATTTTTATATTATTATGGTGGTATTTTTATATTTTAATAACCTTGGACAATCTCTAAGAAATATTAGAAATACAATTTAAAGCTAAACTAAAAAATATGTATTGCATGCCAACTCCAGTTCAGCATACCCTTTCTTTGGAGCCAATACAGCATCCCAAACAATCGACAACTTTGAAGCCGGCGCTCCGTAAAACTGGTTTCAATGGGCCCAGCTCGAAGGAGAAAAAAAAAGTGACGCCGCCTTAATCCGGCATTCTTTCGGCCAGTTCGTGATTAACTGTTGAGTGGCGGAGAACCAACAATCGACGGGGAAGTCAGAGGATCGGAGGAGCAGCAGTCAGAGCCAGAGATCGCCAGAGATTCGATGCATGTAACTCAATCGCTGGCTGAGATCATTAGGCTTTTATGCTGCGGTCGTTTGTTTTTTTTTTATTTTTCTTCAAGCCAGACTGGCTTGTCTGCGCTGCCTTTTCTGGCTGCTTAAAAGTCGATTTCAAGTTCAGACAATGGACAGAGCCAAGCCAACTGATTGATGCCGCTCGCTCATCGGTAGGAAATGCGGCGGCGACGGCGCTCTGGAACGTTTAAACAAAAGGCCATGGCCCCAATCCTCCACTGCCAACTTGGCTAAGTAGTTTGCTGGCGTTTTGGTCATGAACATTTTTCGGGGTGGCCCCCCATATACAAAAATTCCAATTTTATTCCTTTGCCAAAAAAAAACTAATGACCACAATTTTCGGGGCGTTTGTTCTTCTTCATAGAAAGATTAATTTTTCAGAATATGGCAGACACTACTAATCACAGTTGAGAAACAAAATATTATATATATTTAAAAATATTTTATTCAATAGTAAAAATATAAAATTATTTTAGATACATTTTAAATTTTATTACAGAATTTACGGTGGCAAACAGTTTTTATTTTTAAAATTCCTTTGTAGAATTTCTAAATCTAAGCTACAAAACTGGTATATAATTTATATTGTTAGTCCTATTATTTTGTACCCAACTGTAAATGTATATTTTTCGAGAGTAAAGATGAATGGCTGGGATGTTCCTCTCTGGGTTGAGATGACTTTGGCTGGTTTGATTTGATTATTTGCTCGCCGACGGACAGCAGCCACGAAAATCAATTTGTGTTGCCTTTTTCTTTTTTGAATTTTGTGTACGTGACTTCCAACTGGAGATGGTATAATATGGAGTAAACTAAAGGAGGAACTTCACAGGAAGACTGCAGTGGAAAAAAAGAAAACTATAAATTAAATTAAATGAAAAAACTTAAGAAAAATAAAAGAATCTATCTCAGAAGTAAGAGTTTTCTAATCAAACTCAGTAAATAATACTACAAATGGCTTAACAAATTAAAGTTTATCATAACATAATAGAATTATAAATAAATATAAAATTTTACAAACTAAAATGTAAACATTTTTATATATGTATAGATAACTTAGATATGTATGTATTATTTTCTGCCCTTCAGAACAAAGAACCCCAAGTTCATGACCGCATTGATCAATTGCCTGAAAGCCCCAGCCCCAAGTACAGGAAGTTCAACAGACCTAACTACCTTTTTTTAAACAACCACTCGTAGTGTCCACAGCACATAAAATTACCATAAAATGTTAAACAAATTAAAGCAAGTCACAGAGTTAACCCAAAAACTCATTATATCATTGTCATATATGAGGTAAGTCCAATAAAAGATAAGGTAAATAGCAAAAAGTTATTTTTTTCGGCCAGATATCATAACATATATGTACATATATGAAAGGTGCCTCGAAAAGATAAAGCTCCCGAAAACTGTTAAAGCCCATGTAAGGCCAGCAAAGCGAAACACAAACGGGGAAAAAGAGTGATTTTTCCATTCGGTTAGCTTTACGAATACCGGGGGTCAACGGAGCGGGTCATTTTCGGTTTGGTAACTCTTGCATTTCATTTTCGTCATGTCATGATGCCCAAGAAAATGTTCATCAACCTCGGAATTATCTGAAATTGCTGTCTGCCTTCCTCTTTTTTTTATATGATTTTGTTTAATCGTAATTATGTTTAATTATAATGATGCATACAAATTAATGACACTTCAATTAAGCGGAGAAACACAACAAAAGACGAGGAAGAACAACAACAATGGCCGTCGAAAAGCGGATACACATACATACATATATAAATAATTTCGGTAAAGAGGAAATTAACAGCAATAATAACAATAACAGGAGCATAAAAGCTGAATGAAAATGATTAAGAATGGAGGATATAAAAACCTAGAGCGTACTAAGTCGCCAATATTTATACTCTTTTTAAAAATTTATAATCGCTCTATAAGCCTGCGGTAGACAAAAAAAAAAGTACTCTTAATTATAATATTTTTATTATTTAAGTCATATGTATATTTTTGTATACAAATTTCGTTGAGTTATTCCCCACTCTCGGCAGAGCATTTTCGAATGTTTATAATAAGCAAAAGAGCTGACAAAGTGACAAAAGACAGCTTCCGAAAAGCCAACAATAATGCCAACCAGGACCAACAACAGCCACAGAAAAGAGGTTTACGTATTTTAATATACATATATGTACATATTTTTATACATACATAATAATGTATGCAACTGTATGTACATATCTTCACTGAGTTGACAGCTCTTTTGACACTGCTGTGGGCGGGGGCGTGGCACAATGTCACGAAAGTTGCGAAAAGTTATGTGTCCATTGAGGTATTTATATTTTTAAAACCAGGCCTGAAATTTAATAAGAGTTACCTGTACGATTTTGAAAAATATTTTAAATCTATATTAAAAAACTATTCCATACATTTACTCTTAAAATTACAACCTTTCAGTTTATAAAAAATAGAGTATTTAAGCATGTCCTTTCACAAAAACTTTTTAGCTCCTTTTAACCTCTTTATGTATTATAATTTGTTCATAAAATGCAAGTCAAGTCAAGACTTGATGACGTTATCCTCTCTCTTGCGATTCACATTTTTCCACTTCCTTGCATCTTTATGTTCATCGTCTTCCATCAGCGTTTATTAACGTTTATTATTATAAACGCCTTTTGCAAAAATGTTGGTCCTGGATTGTCGCATTATTGTCAATAATGTTGTGGCCCATTTCTGGATCTCCCGATTTGCACAATTATGATGCAAAAGATGACTGCCAGCCAAGCTGCTAGCACCATGCTGATTTTTACGATCCTATCAATGTATGCGTTAAAGCGTAGTTAAATTGCATCAACCACCACATCTCTGATGCAATAGAAAAAGACGCTCCAGGCGAGAGGGTGGAGGTCGGGCATAAAAAAGTTATTTTTCTTTAGTATTCATCCGACCTGCAGGAGGGTAGCAGGGAATTAATGATCATATGTTGAGTGGTTGTTCACGGCTTTTCGATTTTTATAAGCCAACATTGCTTATACTTTCAAAATTATAACGAGTTGAGAATATATTTAATATTATTTAAAATTTTGTAAGAAGCAAATGATCGTAAATAATAATAGTAAAATTGAATACTAAATAAAAAACACACATTTAACATTATGTTAAAAAGACAACCCTCATCAATCTTGACCGTACACAGATTTAATTTAAAAATCACCTAATTTCCGAGTGAAAAACATCTGTTAAGCGACTGCCAATCACCGGGTGAAGCGTTTTCCTATTGCCTTTCCGCTGGCCCAAATTATATTCAATATTTCAACTATTTTTAACTGCACCACAGTGCCACGGCACCAAGTGGAAAAAGCTATTTGTCTTGTTCATCACAGGCCCCCAAAGAAAAAAATATCCCCCTCCCAGAAGTTCGCACCCCCAACCCAGCCAAATGGGCTCCTAAATACGTGAAGAAAATTGAACTGAGACGGAAAATCTCAGCTCCTTAGAGGAGCGGAAACTTAAACTGCCGACGCTTTTCCGAATGGGCATTTTTCAAGTTTATTACTCGGGCATTCATCAATTGCAACACGAAATGAAATGCACTTCAAGTATTTTCGACCAAAAAATGCCATAACAATACAACAACAGCAAAGGAAATAAAAAAGGAATAAAATATTAATCTAAGCAAGTTGACTATTGAATACCCAATGATTAATTAATTTAACTTTAATGTATGTATATTTGGTATATACCCTAATAAAATCTTAAAAGGCAGTCTTTAAAATTATCTTTAAGATAATATAAATCTATAAAAGTATTACTGAATAATAAAATGATCTAAATATATACATATTTGCACAGATTTCTTATTAAAATTATTTTTAATTTTATTTTCGATCTTAACACTTTTGCAATTATATATTAAAGGCGTTTACGAATTTCAAAACTTTCTAGCAAATCAGTCTACAAGTTCCCTTCCCTTCCCTTTAATTTATTAAAGATATTATTTGTAATGGTAATACTATTTCCTCTAAGTTACAAAAATCAGACGTTGAGCATCATACCTCTTGTAAGGTATATCTCACAAATAAAATCCCAACGAAATAGAAATCAAAGTTGAACAGCAAACAAAAGTGGAGGGAGGTGGCCGATTCAAGTGGTTTTTCAATAATATTGCAAATGGTGAGTGGGGGCTGTGTGCTCGGTGGGCTGCGTTTATCGAAGCCTTCTGATTGTGAACGTAACTGAAAAACTACAGCAAAATAAATGTAAACAAACCGCACGAACCAAAAAGGGAAAAAAATACAACAAAACATCAAAAAAAAAAAACACACACACACATACACACAAGGGAGCTGGCTAAGAACAATGTCATGCAATCAACTTTAGGCCAAGAGCAACCAGGCAACAATAAAATTCAACCAACGAGCTGAAGAACCAAACTGCAATCAGAAAACTAAAGCCGTCGAAAGCAACAGGAGAAACAAAAACAATAATCAACATTTTCTTCTCTTTTTTTTTTGTGAGTGCTTTTGCCTTGCAAGGTGAACACTTTTACAGTTTTACAGTTTTCCCCCGTGTTTTTCCCATACATTTCATTTTCATAGTCATAGCTTCTTCTCCTCGGGTGCCCGCTCGGCAGGTGAGAGATTAATGCGTATTATCAGCTCGTTCCTCCGTACCTCTCATTCTGATTGTTCAAGGTAACCCAACGCTATGGCAATATGTCGATTGAATTTGAGCTTTTGTGGTTTTCATCGGACCGAATTGTTGCGAAAAAAAATAAAAAGTTTCTACTGTGTTTTGTAGTTGCTGGTCAGGGTTAAGTTGATTGCAAAAGCATTACTGTAACCGGCGAAACAAATAGTTGGGCTTGGAAAAATCCGGGGAAATTTATGAACAGAGTCCATTAGCACATTGGCAGTAAAGTGAAACTTTGTTGTAATATTCACAAAACATTTTATGGTGTACATTTTACCATGGTATAAGTGTTTACTATGTAATTGTCTATAAATATTGTGAAATATCTAATGAGATGTTCCTTTTATCTATATGTTTAATAGTTTAATTGAGCTGGAATTTATTTGAATATAATTTTATTATTTTTATTATAATATTTATACTTAAAATATTTTATTTCAAATAATTCTTCTCAAATGAATATCATAGAAAAATAAGAATACCCCTAAATTTTTTTTTTTTTTTTTG